>CABFVX010001893.1:12029-22934 GCA_902151425.1 Timema shepardi | reverse complement strand
TATATATATATATATACATACATACAAACATACAAAGATACTTACTTGTACATTATAATAGTACAATCGACTTCACCACTTATTTTAATTTTCTAGCTCAATAATAATATTGCTAGCTCTCTCTACTTCCTAAGTGGGAAATGAACCATAAATTAATTTAGCTAATTATTGGTGAAAACTGGGGAAATTATAAACAGAGATATATATAGTACCGCATCTTACTACCAGTTCGGGCTATTCGTTTATATAATAATTTGTAATTATGCTAATGGTATTAAGGATCAGGAATATTATATTTATAGGAAGTGTACCCGCATTTGCGTGAAGGTATTTTGAGGGGGAAACCTTTCTCCTCGCCATCAGCAGTATATTCTTCTGCAAGAGTACCACCTTACATCATGCGGCCACCCAAGCGGTTCGAAAAATATTTATATTTAAAAATATACTTTTTAAAACCAGCAATAATAATTGCTAAAGTTTTAAACGTTTGGATTTATCTATCTTTGTATTTAATTGATTAGTTAATTAATCTGCAGTTGAGACAGTACAAGGGAATGATATTTCACAAAAATAAAAAATATTTCTAAAACTTAAAACTAGTAGAAAGAAAGTAATGTTGGGAGCATATCAACACTACTCAACCCAATAAAACTTTTAAAAATATAACATACAGATGGGATTTTTTTTTAAATAATAGGGCACACACATCAATAACTCCAGTTTTTAAATATATAATCAATAATCATTCTATAGTTCATAAGAGTTCATTCAACTCAATAATATTGCAATAGTCTTTTTTACATTTATATTTTAAAAGCAAGTCAGTTCCTAAAGTGTCACTTGATCTTTTTTTTTTTCACCACGTCCAACTAATTGTTAGGGTTATACGCTAAAACAATATTTAATTAATGCATAAACACGTTTTATCTCTGCTAAGGTTTTGAAGGAAGGCCTATTTTTAAAAAGTAAATTATGTTTCATAAGGCATCAAACTATTTATATTTTATCATGTCATTGAAAAGTAAATGTTATTATTAATTAGATTGTATATTATACACCACATAACTCTCAAAAAATAAATTTAAACTTTGTTTAAAATATATAAGAACTAAAGAAAAAAGTTTCAAAGTCAATCAAGACACTTTGTTAGGTGTCTTCATATGTTTAATACCTTTCTTTCAATATGTGTAAACATTTATTGAACTGTAGATGCATTTAAAAATCACAATTAGGAAAAGGTTGTTTGATAACTGCAGTGAATGAACTAACTTCTTAATAAATATTTGTTATACAGATTTAACAGACAAAGAAACAAACAACAACACAAATTTCACAAATTATACTTTTTCCTTTAAAGAACATTTTTGTCGAGACTCTGATAACAGGAAAGCAGAAGCGTAGGGAGGTAGATAAAGTGAAGGATTTGAGGAGAACACACTGACCTGTCGCTTCCCGACTGAAAGTGCCAGTCAAACAAAAACATACTGTCAGCGAGGAAAAACAACACGATAGGAGGCGGTGAGGGGAGAAGTAAAGAGGTAAGGAAGGTGGCTTACACACGGCTGTCACCCTATACTCATGACGTCACAAGAAACACAAGAATGCTCTTAAAAACTTCAGGACATGCCTGCTGTTGCTGCCACCCTTGTCTTTACGAGTGCCGACAAGATCAATAGCAACGGGACAAGTAAAACAACAATTCAAGATAAAAATAAGGAAATGCTGATGTCTCCAAGGTAAATAAATAAACAAATATATCCAGAGTTACAAGGGGAAGAGAAGAACCACTTTAATCAAATCATGAGTCCGCTTGAAATGCCCCAATTTTAAAAAGTGAACTCTAGACTATCGTCGACGAGGTAAGAAGGATGAAAAGTTATTATAAGGAAAAGGGTTAAACTTTGAAAACTTTAAACCACTTTCCTAGAGAGTTCAAAGGAAGGGAACTGAAAAAGATACTTCTATCCTAGTTAAATATTCGTTTGAAACAACACATACATTTTTTGTACTCGTAAAATGTGAATAACATTTTCTTACTAATAATCTCTTAAACATTCAGGGATAGAATATTAGAATTTACAAATCAGAATTTGACGAGTCTTTCTATTGAGTATATGGATTTAAAACAAACAAAAAAGTATTATATTATTCATAAGAACGTTTTAGCTGATAATTAAATCATATGGATGTTTTTTGAAAAACAAATTTATGGTTTAACATTTCACTAAGATACAGTAGCCTCATGGCTTTTTTGGTGCTGACTGACAGCTCACTGCTGACTTCTGACAGTCAACATTTAGGTGCATACCTAAATTTTTACTGTCAGAAGTGACATCTGCTAAACACATGTTTTTTGCAGATCATATGGTTCGGCGTAGGAATACATAATTTGGTCTGGTAACTTTTCAAAGCTGTCAGTCAGCACCAAAGAAGCCGTGGGGCTACTGTAGGTACGTTGTAATAATAAGCAAAAATAGGTATAGGAAAATATTTTTTGTGATCTAATATCATACCCGCCTCGGTGGCGTAGTTGGCTAACGCGCTTGTCGTGTTGAGCTCGACTGCTGAGGACGGGGAGAACGAGGTTCGAATCTCGGTCGGGTGAACTGGGGGTGGTTTTCCTAAATGGTTGTCCACTCTCCCTCCACGCAAATGCGGGTTCACTTCCTCTATTTCAACCTTCTCAATAACTAATCCATTAGAGTAGTTAGTACTTGAAGCATATAACCCACACAGGTAGTAAGACGCGGTGCTAAATATTATTATTATTATTATTATTCCAATATCATCTAATTTTAAGTTATAGAAATGAGTTTATTTTACTCCTATAACACTGTAGATTAATAAGAAACAATAAAATTATTACCTGTATTAGAGGTAACATTTTCCGTAATTGAGTTTCAAAGTCAGTTATTTAATTATATTCATATAGAAGAAGAAGAATTCGACCAAAAAGTCTGAATAGAAGGTTAATTTGAATATATTTTTTATTTTGTTTTTTAGTATTACTATTTTCACTTCATTTCGTTTTTATAATTTATTATAAGACTTACTATATAATGCTATGAAAATAATATACACATATTCATATTCTATTATAACTAATAGGTGCGTCATAAGTAGGGTAACTATTTAAATAAGTGATTACATATTGTTTCCACGATTGTTTATTTTGGTTTGTTTGTACATTATTATTTTTTGTATTATGTTTATAATTTTCTCTCGGTAACAAAGACAAGAGTGTTTTTTATGTTACATTCTTGCGACCCTTCGGAGAATGAAAGTATTGTGACCGTCCAAAATATTCTAATTCGAGATTTTGATTGATGCCAACGTTTTACGACCCACTGACTCGAAAAAGTTGTTTTTGAAATGCATCCTGCGTGTTCAACTTACTCGGAATAGAACTGAAACCATTTTACTGATCAGGTTAAAACTTGGTATGAATAAGATTTAATAAAGTTCCCCAGTGGAATTTTTGATTTTTTTTAGATCCGTGTCTTCGGGTTATACGCTTCTGTACTACATGCACTAATGGTTGTAGGCATTTGTAAGGCTATATTATGGTATTGTACCCACATTTGCGTCGAAGGATAGTGGAAACCCATTTCGAAACAAACACTCTCAGTACACCTGACCGAGATTAGAACCTTGATCTAACCGTCATCAGCAGTCTAATCTAATGCAAGAGTGACGCCTTAGACTATTCGGCGACATAGGCGGTTTGAAATTATCTATCTACACTAAAATTAAGGGTAGTTTACTTAAGGGTGGAACGAGAAAGAATCCATTTTTACTAACATTCGTATCTAGGCAATGTTTAACATTACAAACAAAATATTGCATCTGATTTTCCCATGAAGATGAATTTAAGGGTACTTTACATAGGCGTACATTTCCAATTTTGTTTATATCTTCGCAACTCTTTGAGATACAAAATAACTTAGATATATCATTGGAAAGTTGAAGGAAACTTATGGATATAAAACTTTTATTTGAAATAATATTTTATAGGTAGGTGACCTGGCGGTCTAAGGGTAAGGTGTCAAACTTCTGTGCTGGCGGCCGGGGTTCAATCCTCGGTCCCGGCACAGATTTATCTCATTACCAAACGCTTCCTTCACCTCTGACAAGACATCTTGTGAATGTGGGGAATGCCACCGTGGTTCGGATCCCACGTTAATCTGTAGGTGCTCCATTTCATCTCACAATCACCCTACCATTACACATTAGCGAGTGTATAATACGAACGGGTAGTAAAACGCGGTGCTAATAATAATAATAATAATAATTATATTATTATTCTCACCAACTAAGATTTGTATCTTCATCCATACCCATCCGATTTATATTAAATATATTTTTTCTTAAAAAATCCTTACTAAGTTATAAACTGTCACATCTTTTTCTAATCTATCAATCAATACATGGCGTATTTCATGTTTTTTCCTGCATCTGACAAACAATATCGCGATCCCCGGCGGTTTACACGAAACGTCTCTTTCCAAAGAAACCACCTTCCCTCGGGGGCCAAGTCAATAATATTGTTTACAAATTACACGATGCCCGGGGAGGGATTGAGAAGACTTAAGAGTCTCAGGATGGTGAACACCCCCTACAACGTGACTGAACATGGGTCTAGTCGACATATTGTTTAGGGCGACGCACGAGTATCAAAGGGAGCTCATGTGTGGAAAGACAAAGAACTCAATTGAGACCGTGGAAGGAAAAATACATATTTCTTTAAGAAAAAAATATTCAAGGTAAAGGCACAGTGATTCGCAAAACAATACTTCTGGAATGAAAAGCTACGTCTCAACCATCGTTATTTTTACCTTGTTTCTATACTGTGAACAAATACTTTAAGGGCTCATACACGCAGTCTATGTCTTAGTACTGAGGTCAGAATAAATAATAGTTATGGAAACTATCAATAAATAGCTGACAAAGTAGTTACTATGAAATATAAAACGCATACATAGTCGTGGTTGTTTTATCGTTGTTTTGTGAATGGTTAATTTCACCAATCAAAATAAAATTTAACTCAGAAAATGTTACGTGAAAATATAATTTAAAAGTGTATCGTATAAAGAGACATAAACCGGCATAATTATATCGTGTGCAGATACAATTGTTCTTAAACATTACTCAAAACTATGAGATGCGCTATTATAAAATTACACACAGGTTTATATGACATCCAAATGTTTTGCTAATGGTTGCTTTAATAATTACTGAGCACACAGTAATAGCTAAGTTGTACTGCAATCAGTAAGGAAATATCATTCGTTTGTACGGGGCAAGAGAGCGTTTAGATTTTTTAATTTGATTTTTCCAGCCCAGCTCTGCAACCCACAATATTAGAGACATATTCTTTTTTGGATTGCGTAACCAAAATACCTGAGCGGCAGAACATTTTCAGATAAAGAGCTTGATGAGGCCGTTACATTGATTGATTTACTACCATAAAATGAAAACTAAAACTGATTTTAATTTATCCCACCGATGAACGTGTAAACTACATTTGCCAGCCCTCGTTCTTTTATCCTCCCAAAGTAATGCTTTTTTTTAGAGTAGGAAGAATATTTTGTGCTAAAGTGTTTATTTACTAGCCCCTTAACTTATACCAATCGAGATATTTAAAAAAAACCTTTACCAAAACTAAAACATGTCTTTTTCAAATGAGGGTAAAAACGGTAGTAAGGATATCATAAATATGATTGTAAGACCTAATCATTGTAATATTTAATTTTGTATTATTTCCCAATAAGAAAATCTTATGCATTACCTATATGTGGTGTCACATAAGAAGGCATATAATATTAAGCGTAATGCCATTGCTATCTAAATACAAACATGCTAGCATTGCCGAACATTTACAGCAAAGTCATCCAGCCAAAATTATGACAAAACATTATTTTTTATTTTAATCGTTATTAATATTTATTTATGTAATACAAACCGCGATCTTCGGTATATGTTTTCTTTCTTTTCCCCACGTATTTGAAAGGAAGATAACATCATCAGAAACTTACCTGTAACAAACCAAGAATAATGTTCAATTATAAACAAAGAATAATTTATTATTAAGTACAAACATACTTTTCAAAACTATATAAACATTTTTCATTTTGCCATCCAATAAGGAAAAGACTGTTTTTCCTAGGGTTTTATTTAATTTCTGCTCTTAGACTAAACTAAATATCAATGGTAAGCCAAAGTAGTGAGTAATGTTTTTGTCTATGAATAAACTCGTATCCAATTAATTTCATTCAATAATAACAAGCCTTTAAAGGCTGCACCTACACCATTTAAATTAATTTTAGCATTTTATTTTTTGTATAATCATACTATTTTTTATATTACAAATTCATACTGTTATCAAAAGCTCTTAGTGATCTTTAACAATAGTTATAATGTTATATAAAATTGTTTGGTGCATATATTGAAGATTTAGAACTATAGGAGAAACACTTCAATAAAAATGTTTAGAAAAAAATTATATAACCATAAAAATAACGTGGAAGGTTACCAAAGATATTTGTTCTAGAATTATGAGTTTGTAAGTTTTATAAATCACAGCAAATTTCTTATAAAACATAAATACAATGTTGACGTTAAAATTATGATAACGAGTGTATTAAACCCGGGTAAGGATGAGTATAGTAATAAAAAAGAAACAAAGAGAATTCGCCTAGAGGGACCGAAGAAAATATTTACTTCAGTTCAGACCGACAGGATTGAACCCTGGCTTCTATGAGCAGTGCGGCCAACTTTTTCACTCGTTCTCTATGTTGACAGCACTTTACGGAAAAAAATGTACAGACTAAATTGTTTCTTATGTTGTAGAGACTGTTAAAAATATAAAATAAATACAATGTTATCATCATTTTTTGAAACTTGGAGGGAAAAAATTCAAGTTTCTGACTCGAGATTTTCAACTCTCGAAATGAACACTGAGTTTTATTTTTTAGATTCTTCTAACATAGGTAGTTTTAATAAAATTCCTCTCTGAGATTTGTGCATTTAAAATGACATCCCAAAAGGGCATATCGTAAAAAGATTCAAGCTTTAAAATCTGTATTACAAAAATGAAACAAAATATAAAATAAAACAAACACAAAACATATTGTTTCTGCATGAAGATGGCTATTTTTTGAAAATCTTTATACTGTCATATTCTAACACAAGAAGAGATATTCCGGTTGACAACGGTATGATATTTTTGTTTAATTAGCACCGCGACTTAATACCTGTTCAGGCTATAAACATATGTACTATTCACGCTAGTGTATTATGGACGATGAAGGTTGAATTTAGAGGAAGTGTACACTTAGTGGCGTGGAGGGAGAGTGGTAAAAATCACTTTAAAAAAAAACCTCTGTACACCCTAGCGGGATTCTAACACCAATCTCTCTGACATCGGAAGTCTAGTCTATTGTGGGAGTGACACTAAAGCAGGTGTATGATTTATTGATTTAGACAAAGTGGATATTAATTCTGACAACCGATCACCAAATAAAACCTTGACTTGGTTTCCGTCCGATCACGCACACTGTCCTGTCGTGACTGGTCACGTGTCACGTGTCACATGTCCAGTAAAGAAAGTGGAGGATGGACATTTGGCCAATCATGGGGGCTTTTCACTATTCTGACTGCAAGATGCTCAAGATCAAAGTGAGGTCCGGTTTTCCATAAAAGAGAAAAGTCTAGATGCAATCTTGCTTTTTAAACCTAATAACCATTTTTTAGCACCCCATCATGTTTAGCGCGTATGCAGCAATCATGAATTAAGGATATACATATCTAATTTAGATTAAGTGTACCCTCGTTCGCGTGGAGGGAGAGTGGAAAACCATTTAGGAAAAAACTACTCTCCTTAATACCAGCCACCAATCTCTCTGTAATCGCTACTTCAGTCTATTGCAAGAGTAATGCCTTGGGACACTCGACCACCGAAGTGGACCAGTAGAAAAACAATATTTACAAATAATAATTATAATTTGCCAACACGAATTTCATTAATAGAATTAAAAAGATAAGCTAAAGAATTGTATTATATGTTTAACTTTTTTTAAATTAGTTTGTTTAACGCTATAGTTATTAACAGATTCATTTTAAGGAAAGGAATAGGAAGGGCAGTTCAGAGGATTTGCACCTTCATTAGCATGGAGAGAGGACATGAAACCTTCAGTGACAAACCCCTGAGAAACCTCCCTCTTACCCCTAATCACCCCCGTCCATCAATCCAACGCACTGAGCCACTTTATTATAACCGAGTACTTTTCTCCTATTTCATTTTAAACATCCAGGTCTTTTACGCGATTTGTACAGTCCACGGATCTCACATCCCACAACAATGTGTTTTGTGTGAAATGTCTCTATAAGATTCAGTGTATTTTAGGTTGACCACGACATGACAAACCAGGAAGTGATATAATTTCTGTGAACAGCAGAAGCAAACTGGTCCATGTTGTCTGCTTGTCTGTAGGCCTACGTGTTTGCCAACATTCCCGGCAACAAACAACGTGGACCAGTTTGCTTCTGCTGTTCACAGAGATTATTTTAGTTTATTGTTTGTCATCGTGGCCAACCAAAAAGACACTGGAATTTATAGAGATATTTCACACAAACACATTGTTGTGGGATGTGACATCCGTGGACTGTAAAAACTGCGTATAAAAGGTGAAAAAAAGAGATGTTTATAATTAAATAATAGAAAAGTACTTAGTTGGTTAGAATAAAGTGTAAAAAAGGTTAAAAACTTTTTGTGTGCAATTTCGAAGAGAGCACACTAATTTTTTAAAGCATAATCATTAGCGGAATCCTCCTTGGTAGACATCTTTCATCCGAATGAACTCTGGACGGGAAACAATGTTTCATCATTGTTGTCTGGACACAAAACAATGCTTTTAACTGTTTGAAAGCATTCTGTTTCCTATGTTTACCAACAATTTGCAAACTGTTTGCATACACGGGAAATAGTTTGCAAATTGTCGGCAAACAGTTCCCGATCAAAGTTGGCAAACAATGCTCCCAAGTGAGTACTAGGCTTAAAGTTAGATACTAATACAAAAAGTAAAATTCTATTTCAAATATTATACATGTATCAGGATTTCCAATCACACCATTTATAACATCATATAAAACATAGACGTACGGTAACAACAATTGACCAAAACCTTCCATTTTCAGTTTACATCTAGTTGTAGTGGTGGGCACGCGGATCACGGAATAAAAATCAAGCCCATCTAGTCTGGCTTGTAGGGAAGGTCAGGGTTCAAACCACATACGGGTGTAGCCTACTTAAGGTGGATTTCCCTATATGTTTCCCACCCTCCCTTAGCACAAATAGGGGCAATTTTTTTCAAAATTCTACCTTCTTCTTTCCTTCTCTATTAGGGTAGTGGAATGTGGATGGATACCCCCTAGGGATACTAAGGAACGGTGCAAAAAATAATAATCTTACAACCGTTAAAAGTTACGGGTGTATAATACATGGTATGGCGTATGAAATCATGAATGTAGATCTAGTCGGTTTAAGTGTTAGTTTCAGCTGACATCGCCCTTTATTTTGTGTACACAAAATTTAAAATGAAGAATTAATGTAGAAAACACTTGATACCCTCATTGTAAAAGAAGCCTAACCTTGCCATTAAAGATCTAATGGATCCTACCCAAATTTGTCCAGAAGGTAGGGAAAAGAGAGAGCGGTGTATTTGGTCCACGGGCTCGAGAAGGTAGCGAGCACTATCCATATCAATTATACAAATCCATTATCTTGGTTGGTAATCACAGAGGTTGGAATTGGCATCTCACGGCAGAGAGACTTGGATTATTAAACGCGGGCGGAGCTGATGGCAGCAATCTGTTTGCTCAACAGCTGAGAGGATGGTGGTTTAAATCCCGGGCGAAACCCCGTCAAGTGATAATTAATTGTTAAGTCTTCTGCGTTGGCCAATACCCACTCAAATAGGAGGTATGTAATTAATAGTTTTTACGTTAGAAGATGACATGTCTTAGAACTTTATTCCTATTTCCTTGAAGCAATGATGCATGCTTGTGCAACAAAAACCATAGGTGTTGAGTATTTATTTATTTATATTTAATTAACTTTTTGTTTACATTAATTTAAAAAAACTTATATAAATATTATCTATTTATTATATTCCTTAAAATTAGTAAATTTTGTTGGAATTCCACATTTGATAGTTTGTGTTTTTGCGCGGGCATTAGTCGGATTTCAAAGTCTGTGATCGGAGCATAGACTTATCAATCATACAAGACTTAACCTTCATTTATTTTGTTTTTGTATTCCATTAAGCTAGTGAATATATTCTGTACTCCATTCAATCGTCACATCTACACTTCAAGGTAGACCTTCTTAGACAAAGCAAAATTAAATTTATTCTTCACCGTATATATCACCGCGTCTTACTATCTAATTAACTAGACTGCCAAGGATGGGGAGATCAAGGTTCAAATCTCGGTCGAGTGAACTGGGGGTGATTTTTACTAAATGGTTTTCCACTCTACCTCCTCACAAATGTGGGTTCACTTCCTCTAAATTCAATCTTCCCGATTCCTAACCCATTAGCGTAAGTAGTACTCAAGCGTATATATCCGAAAGGGTGGTAAGATGCGGTGCTATAATTTTAATTTATTACTACCTTGTAACATTACGTCATATAATGTTACAATTGGACATCGCCCCATACTGACGTAAATGGATGTGTTGCATCAAATCATACTACCCGCTCCAATATATTCAATTAAATTTAGGATCCCTACAATAGTATTGTTCGCTGTTGTAGTTCTTGTAGGCTAAGAAGACACAATATAACAATGCTGGACAATATGTTTCACGACTCAACCCAAATCAATGTAATAAATAATCTGTTCAAG
>CABFVX010001893.1:0-11774 GCA_902151425.1 Timema shepardi | reverse complement strand
CAACGCCTGCTAGAGGATACTTACGTAGCTGACCTCTGACGGAGGGAAGAAGAACCTCCTTCAAAACATCGGGTGATTGGAAATATTGCGGACTTCCAATGGAGCGAGAACAACTATCAACAACATCAACAAAGGTCTACGTGACTTTTTGCAGGCATCGTGACGTCACCGCGTGTGTTTGTGTATCCCCACCATAACAACGAAATCCCTATATAATGGCTATGCATGCGTGCAATAATTGACTATTCTACGATCAACGATCCACGACAGATCATTGTCATGGAGCTGGGCAATGGCTGGAGAAATACTTGTAAAATGTATCTAAATCGTCGCTTAGACGAGTGGAGTTATGAACTCTAACTTCTTTATTAACTATAAACTTTTTACATAAAATATTCTGTTTCAAAATTTAACGTATTTATAATTTAATCGTCAATTTAATTTAAATACTTCACCTTTAAAATGTCGCCGCTTGGGCGCTGGACTTGTACTTTTGTATTTATTCTCGTAAATATTTTCAGTTACGTGCTAATTAGAAGTTGACATGTTGATATTTATTTGTTTGGAATTGTAGAGTATTCCCGGTTTTTTTGTAGTAACTTTTCATATTTGAAATTATGGTTTGAATTAACGTAACGTGATGTAACTATTTTTTGGAATTTGAATTAGGATAACTTTAACCTTTTGTAACGTAAGTTCTGTTTGAACAGCTAAAGTTTTGTTTATTTATTTTGGGAACTGTGTGTCCCATATTCTCTGTCAGATCGGATAGTCCCGTGGGAGTTTGGCTTAGGTCTGGTAGTCAAACCCTCACGTTTTGTAAACACTGTAGTGTTGTCGTCAACATTTAACTTTCTTTATATTTATGATATCGTTTTCTGTGAATTACGAAACCTTTGGAACCACATCAAGGTGCCCATTAGGCCCTTATAATTTTTGTATCGCATATAAATAAATACGCTGTAGCATTGTCTCATATACACTGGTCTATCAATATTGTGATGGATATCATGTTTCCTTTTGTTAAAATACTTGCGCAACTTGAATTATGTAAAGTTGTTTACTTCGAGAATAATTTCCAACAGAACTCATTATGATATAATGAGACCATTTATTGTCATCTGCGCTATTGTCATTTAAATGAATAAAACTACTCATTTATTACATATTACATATTACATATTATATTTTCCATTTATCTTGTTTGTCAAGTCTACCCTCTCCCTATATTTACCTTTTATGGTCGGGTAATATTAGGACTCAGGGAGGGTGCAACAACCTGTTCAGGCTATATGCATATATGATAATTACTTTAATGGGTATGGAAAGAAGCATTTGAAAGGTAATCTACCAAGTTTGTGTGGAAGTAGAGTGGGTAGATATTTAAGAAAAACTGTCCTTAGTGGACCCGAACGGGATTCGAACCCCGATCTTCCCATCTTAGGCGGGCCAGTCTAACACGAGAGCGACTCCTTAGAACATTCGGCCACTGAAGCGGGTACTTCCCCATATAAGCTGCAAAAGGCTTTCACTTAAAACCACCTAATTGCGTTAAGTAAAAACCTTTTAAATATATTTTATATCACCTCCCCTCTTTCACAATTCTAAATAAAGTGCTATATTTTGTGTGACCTTAATTTGAAAATGGTTGTATTTGACGAGGTATCTTACGCGTAGATCTTTATAACTTTTTAAAAATAATCAACCCTTTAAAATAATGTTAATAAATGCTTGTATCGTGTTTGAGTAAACTTCAAATATGAGCTAACTTGGATATTCTTAAGGATGAAATAAATACGTTCAATAATGAAATCTCAAACGATCTTACAGCTCTAAACCGATTCCTTGGCGTTTGACAATTTAAAAATGGTAATGTGATGTTAGTCTAAAATTGATGTGTGTCTTCTAGTTTGCTTGTATAGTAAATAGATATACTACTGAAATAAATGTGTGGTTTTCCACCAATGTCTCGGCAAATTGAATACACGCGCCGATGTTTTTCGATTAAGTAGTACTGTGTGGACACTCAAGAAGGCGGGAGACGTAGAAAAGGGTCGTAACACTTTGCATCAGCTGCGACGCGAGTTGGGTAAAAGCATCGTTACTAAATGATGAGCATCAAACTGAGTTACCCCCCCTTCCCTCTTTCCATCCCAACAACCGGGACTTTCTCTATCGGCGCTCCTGAGGAAACCCTGTTGAGTTGTTTCTTCACTGCCCCTTTCAAGACATTACACTGTAACGCTAGCTTTCTCAACACTGCCCAGTGATACACTCACTTCAACAAGGTTATAGAATAGTTTTAAGTACAATGCAACGCTAGCTGCCTCACCACTGACCGGCGGTACACTCACTTTGCGGTACACTCACTTTAACAAGGTTATAGAATAGTTTTAAGTACAATGCAACGCTAGCTGCCTCACCACTGACCGGCGGTACACTCTCTTCAACAAGGTTATAGAATAGTTTTAAGTACAATGCAACGCTAGCTGCCTCACCACTGACCGGCGGTAAACTCACTTCAACAAGGTTATAGAATAGTTTTAAGTACAATGCAACGCTAGCTGCCTCACCAGTGACCGGCAGTACACTCACTTTAACAAGGTTATAGAATAGTTTTAAGTACAATGCAACGCTAGCTGCCTCACCACTGCCCGGCGGTACACTCTCTTCAACATTGTTCTCGAACAATTTAAGTACAATACAACGCTAGCTCTCCCAAACCAGCTAAAAGTCTCGTGTGCTGCATTATTAAGCATTATCCTGAAAGGTTTAACCTTTCTCTGTCTTGCGAACGCTGCTGTAAAGTTCGATCCAGTAAATTCGTGGAAGCCAAGTAGAGCCGTAGCCAAACCATCACTAAGTTCTTCTGCAACATTTGTAACGTCTATAAACCGTATTGTGTTATTTTAGGCCAATCCAATATCCATCCACAAGTTACAGTTCTGGAAGTGCCTTCGATGATACTCTAGCAAAATAAGAATGTCCGTGCCATTGGCTCGAACAACGATGTTCCTATCTGAGCTGCGTTGTGCTATGTAATGAATATGCCAAACTATCCGTGTGTCTGCTTCTTTATGACATTTTAGTTCAAGAATTGATCTGCAGATCATAACATTGTTTAGTGCACTATATCGATAGTACGTATCTTCAGTACTAGCATACAGTAAACTCTCACCCAGAGGACATACGTATTTATCATTTTTCCGTTCATTGCAAATGAAAGCAGGGAGGTAGTACTTTGATTAACTGTTCCTCAAGAACTCCTGAGGTATGTTTGGAGATTTCTGTTATGGTCCTGTCACTTTTATGCCGCCGGAAAATGATGTTCTACAACGATGGTCATACTCAATATCCTTTATGCATGGAGTCTCATATACATCGCAAACTAAGTTAGCATCTTTGGTGGTGTGCTGCAAATGTTTTCACACTAGTCTGTACGCGACATCTGCATAAGTTCTGGAAAACTTCAAGCAATTAATCATAAACATTGCATCATTTATGACAACATAAACTTCCAGTGGATTTTCTTTACTTGGCGTTTAATACACCACTAATTTGTGCATCAGTTTGCTCTCATCCGTTTCATATATGGACCCTCCAATTTGGCACAAAGACAGGGGTACCAATGTTAGTGGAAATTCAATCACTTTTTCAATGTCTCATTTATGAATCACCGCACCTGAAAAAAATCTCGTCTGCAATTCACAGCTTATAGCTTTGTTTGACTCTTAGTGGGTGTTTGGGTTGAAATGCTAGCACAGTTATTAACAATGTTTCTGGTTATCGGCTTTTCAACACTTTGAAGATCAACAGCGTGCATACCTCTGAATTTTTTAAAAGGAACTTGTTCTTTTTTTCGGACTCTATGCGAATCATCATAAACTTCCTGTATAACATTTCAGAAAAACATAGATTATAATTATTTACAACAGTCTAAGCTCAAGTGATTAAATAAATAAATTTATTCTTTTCATTTGTTGTTGCTTTGTGCTCGTTTTTAGTGGCATCGAGTGTTATGCATAAAATGATAAATAATGTAATAGTAAAAATACACAATTTTTAAGTTCGACATTAAAAAAACGGTAAAAGCTTACACGTTACGTAAAACTTTTGACATAGTAAATTTTTGTATCACTAAATCATCTTAAATTTAGAATAATTTAACGTTCTACGATTAAGTTACAGTAGATGTAAATATGACATGGCAGCTATATATATATATGACATCATATTTCATAACCCCATCACTGATTTCTACTAAGACTGCCATATTTTAATTGCATATATGGTAGGTTTTCCAAAAATCCCAACCGCGCTTTGGCAAACAAGAGTAAATGAAACCCGGATTATCTCTTGGACTACTAAGATAGTCTTACAACGCAATGCCAGCTTCTCAATTTGTCCGGTACACCAATATTTAAAAAAAAACAGGACCAGCCTTACAATGTGATGGGATGGCTTATTAATTGGTAACCGAAAAACCATTCAAGTACTAATCAAGTTTATTTTGTAATTTTACCAGATAAATATCAATTCTCGGTCTATATAAAAGTGTCAACCATATTCAATACTCAAGCTATGATGTTAACAGTCGATTTTTCCTTTCCTCTTCACCCCGTTTACTAAAGAAATAATTATCATTTCCCGGTCTATATAAAAGTGTCAACAATATTCAATATTCAAGCTATTGTATTAACAGTGATTTTTCCTCTAGCCCTTTCACCTTTCAATGTAGCTCCAACATCAAAAATAATAAAAATGTGACCCTTTCATCACTTCAATTCAAATACTAACGCAGAAAACAAATAAAATAAATATAATAATAAAAAAGAAACGTAAAAGATCAAACGATGTAGGATCACAAAAAGAATCACACATAACAAAATACGTACGTGAGGAAGGAAAGCAATATTTGCTGTGAGTTATAAATAAATATTCCAGTACAAATTATCATAAGGGGAACAAACAGCCTTTTTCTTTTTTAGCCCTGGCAGAGGGAAAATTCATATCAATTCCAGGAAATGGAATTTGTTTGTACATAATTAAGAATATGAGGAGTCGGTGACCTGGTAGTCTAGGGGTAAGGTGTCAGACTTCTGTGCTGGGGTGCGGGGTTCAATCCTCGGTCCCAGCTCAGATTTATCTGATTACCAAACCCTTCTTTCACCTCTGACAAGACGTGTATTAACCACATCTTGTGAATGTAGGGAATGCCAGGCCTCCACCGTGGTTCGGATTCCACGTTAAACTGTATGTAGGTCCTCCATTCCATCTCCCAATCACCCTACCATTAGACGTTAGCGTAAGTGCGTATAATACGAGCAGGTAGTAAGACGCGGTGCGAATAAGAAAAACCTTTTAGTGCATATTTGTAGTATTTGTATCATAAGTTAGCTACACAGTGTTGTCTAAATGACGTACGGCGTATAATATCTGTAGTAAGAACCGATGTCGTCTTTGTTCATGTTTAAAAGTTTCTGTCCCTCAGAACATAATGCTTGAGAGAAGATTGGATTAGTGAAAAATGTTCCCTTATTTGCATGGAGAGAGATTGAAAACTTATCCACGGGATCATCTCACGTGACTTGAAAATATAATTGTCTTAATTGCCTCTTTTTCAACTATACTTATTTTAAATCCTAACATAAGGGAAAGGTTGAATTTAGAAAATATACCATCATATGCTTGGAGAGGAGGATTGAAAACCTATCAAAATAATTAATTTTAAGATAAATAAAAATATAGCGGTACTAATGACTTCTATCGCGTTTACCAATAAACACTAGACTGGATTTAATAACAAATGATGGAGTCGACCAAAAACACTCATTTTATTTTTTATACCACGCATTTTACAAAAAAAAACGTATAACACCGCCAAAGGGGAAAGCGGAGGCCTCTTCAAAGACGCCACACTACTTCCCTCCTTTCCGTACTTAATTATTTATACAACTTATCGAATATGAAATCCTCCTTTTATGTACGGCACAATTTCTTACGGAGAGTATCATTCATATTTACATACTCCTCATGTTATCTGCAGCTGTATTTTTTGATAGATAATATCAATACCTATAAACTAACAGAAAAGAAAAATGTTATCAATGTTGACAGCAAAAAGAAATAGGTTTTTTTTTCTCTCTCTAAAGGGTGCTCCAAATGTCTAAAAAAAATCAAAGCTGACATTATTAAAATTATGATTTTAATACGTCAGTTTTCTGGGTACTGTACACTATTTTTATATCAATCCATAGGTTTGACCCAATGGAAATATCTTAGGAAGAAACATTTATTTTATCTTAAGGCTACTCGGCCATTGTCGAGACATAGTAAACTTTCGTTATGGGGATACGAATTTATGTAAATGCACCCCAAATTGTGGCGGCACCTTACGTTTATGGGGGAAGTGCCTTAAGAAGTGGCAACACGTTGTTATATCCCAATTCACGACGTTAAGTTTCAGGGTTGGGTTATTGATTTACTTACTATTCATATCACTAAAATAAGTTCAAAATATATAAATTAATCCATTATCTAAAAATTATATTAAAATACCTTAATTAAATATGAATACACGGGTGCACTATCCGATATAACACCTAATAAATATCGACACGGATGACACGGGCTATCAGGGTGAACTGGATTAGTAAAATTTAGAACAGAACGCCCGACGCGGAACAAGCACGCCAGAGACTGGAGTATGTTACCGTAAGAAAAGATATAATCAGCAAAGAATGTATACCTCTGGAATTTTCTACAACGCATTGCACGTCTTCCTTGTTTACCAAACCTTCACTGTCTAGGAAGTCTCCAGCTTGTCTGGGCAAAAGAAGGATGGAGGCGTGATTAAATATTTTACAATCCTACAGCCAAAAAAATATTAAAATATAATATAATTTTGAGTATCATACCGTATTAAATTTACTATAGTATATTAAGTTAAGGGGCGGCTAAAACAATTATATTACAAAGCTAGCTGCTGAATAGTCTATTTTTATGATACTTTATTAGATCACAAAAGAGCAGATTTTAATAACCACATGATGTGAAACCAGACGAGGTTGTTGTGATTCGGAGCTCACTGTGAGTGGAGTATCAATAGTGTTGACAGCTCCTGATGGATTAAACGTCTTTCATAGTTTGCATTGATATAATAAATGATGACTATATTATATTAAAAAAGTGGTGTTTTATCGTAATAACATTCAGAGATAGATAAAAAAAGGAAAAAGGCTGCGCCCTCCATTTTTTCTAAACAATCAATGAGAGAGAAAAAAAGGATTTTTTTTATAAAACCATTCGGAGACCAAATAAAATGGCAACACCTTTTTCATACAATTATTCGGCGAGATAAAATGTAAGAAATATAAGCTTCTATCTTGTGAAACTATACAGAGAAAAAATAAAATGGCATCCACTTTTACGTACAATTATTCAGGAACAAAACTTATGTTTTTGTTATATTCAGAGACAAAATAGAGTTTTGTTTATAGTACATTCATTCTGGGAAGAAATTGAGGTTCTTTTCTAGTACAGTTAGTCATAGACAAAATAGATGTTAGTTTTTAATACAGTTATTCTTGGACAAAGGAGGTTCATTTCCGGTATGGTTGTTCAGAGACACATAAAAATTCAGAAACAAATTAAAACTGTGATCCATTTTTCGTACAATTATTTAGAGAAGTGTTATTTCATAAAACTATCCTAAAAGGAAATTATAATATATCTGCCATTTTTTTCTTCAACATTCATCAGGGCATTATATACAAATTAAAAAAAGTGAGCACAACACTTAAGACCTATTGCCTCAGAGGCTATATCTATAAAAATTGCTTCTAACTATTAAAAAATGACGTTGGGGAAAAGATTGGTATTTATCTCCTGTTGATTCAAAAACATATTTTCAGGTCATCCCCCTGGGAAAACCTTGTAATTTGCACCTTGCAGATACTGCATGTGACGGAAGAATGAAGGAAATATATAAGGTATCTCCTTTCTTTTTTCCTTGTTTTGTTTACTTGCTTGGCGGAACCACTCAGATGTTCATATAAAATGCATGTCTATGAAAGACAGAAAAAATATGGGCGTCTAAAAAGACAGATACACAGTTGAGTTAGTCTTGAGTTACACACACCCCACTCTCTCCATTTAGCCCAAACTTATCGCCTCTAGGCATTTTGCAACATGGAAAACACTTTATTTTTATTATTTAAAAAAAGAGCTTGAGCTGCCGAAGAATGGTGATTTGAGACCAAGAAGAGATTAATTGTTTCAATGAAAGTATAAGTAAATAAAACATTTCACGTATTAAAGCTTCTTCTTCTACAAGTTTTTATATCACGTAAATAAATAGCAAACTAAACAAAACTAGCAGAAAAGTTATGTTCAAATCAGAGGAAAAGTGTAGGAATATCTTTATGTTTAAACTTAAATAGTGTTTGACATTTAGTCAGTTCCCAATGAAGAATTAGGGAGAGAATTATTCTAAGACACCTGGATCAACTCAAGGTGTATTTTGGGTCGTTATATAAACAACATTTTAAAATACTTGGCGATATAGTTGGTTATTTTATTTTTAGGTTAAAATCCGTCTATTTGTTTAAAACTGTGTTCAGAAATTACTATATCAAATCATTAAATAACAAAAGTGTGTGTCACATACAATAGAGCAAACGTTTTATTAGCAGACACGTCGGTTACATATTAATTTATATTATAAACAGGGAAACATTGCTTATTAACAAGTTAAAATGACCCCCCGCCCCCCCCAAAAAAAGCTTATATTACTAAACATAGTCTGACATAGAAATCACCTCGAGCTATTTAATATTTTTGTATGATATATATATATAGGTTTCACCTTAGCAAATTATGTGTGGTACTTTTAAAAATAGATTATGTCTTGGCTTGAAAACTTAATTATATAAACTTTTACTTGAAGTGAAGTTGTTATTCAAGAGTTAAGAAGCACAGAAATGGATCCAACTAAAGTTAGCAATGAAGGCAAGCTCATTCAAATCAACAAATATAAGAAACATTTGCTACTGTTCATGATTTATTTGTCCCAACACGAGGATTAAACAATAGTTTTGAGTTAATAAAATTTGCATAGCTTTATTTCTTGATTAAATAAAACACTTTTTTGTGAGTTGTAGGTTAAATTAAATATTAATACAATCATAAATAAAAAAATGACACTTATGTACAGAGTTTATTGTTCATTGCGTCTTACTACTCATATTGGTTATCCGAATGTTAGGGTAGGGATTAGGAAAGTAAAATCTAGAGAGAAAAATTCACCGTACAAGCGTGTATAAAGTGGGAAGACATTTAGAAAGATTAACTCACCAAGCCTCGAACACCATCCTTCTTGTTATCAGCAAACCAAGTGCCCACAGAGGCGGGTTATATATAAGAGAGTGAAGCCTTTGATTGTGCTGTAGCAACGGTTAGAGACCACTAATGGTTCATTATGTTAATATTAAATATTAAAAACGCGAGAAATTTTCAGCTGCTTTATAAAGTGGTGTCGGTCCCGGCACAGATTAATCTTATTGCCAAACCCTTCCTTCACCTCTGACAAGACGTGTATTAATCACTACTTGTGACCACCGTGGTTCGGATTTCAAGTTAAACTGTAGGTCCTCCATTTAATCTTACAATCACCCTATCATTACATATTAGCGTAAGCGCGTTTAACCCGAACGGGTACTAAGATGCCATGATAATAATAATAATAATAATAATAATAATAATAATATAAAGTCGTATTTAAAAAAAATTATGCCAAGTAAAAGTATTATAATTGTAAGGAGCAGTGAACTAATTCGTGACTACTAAAATATAACTTCTATAAATTTGTTTCTAAAATTCGCAGAAGAAAGTGTTTTTTTGGTCTTGAAGTGCCTGCAAGATCCGCTAAAAAAAATAACACCCAGGTAGCCACAATATGATGTGATGTATGTATATTAACTTTAAAAAAAATAGTAATACCACTTCTATCTTTATACTGCAGTTGAATTATGCAAGAAAGAAGCCCGGTTAATCGCTCCCTAAGCGCTTTTATTTTAACACCCTCTAGAGGAGAGATAGAGGGGGGTGAGAGAGTGAGAGAGAGGAGGGGAGAGAAAAGGAAGAGGAGCTTGAAGGGAAAAGAAAAGAGCTGCGACGCACGGTTAGAGGGAGTATGGGTTTTGTGGCGCAGAGAAAAGCCATTTCGTAGAGCGCGGCGGCTTAACGCTGAATTTTGAATTATGTGAGTTGGAATCACGCGTTGTTTTTATAACTGCTTACTTTCTTTGCTCCATTTTCCCCATACAAGGTCCCAGGTAAGTTAGAATGAACTCAAGTTCGTGGAGAGAGGAGCGATTCAATCAGTTGAACGTTTTTTTTATCATCGGGTGTAACGGCTTTGTTGGATAAGGACGGTTAATGTTAAAACGTAAGTTATGGTTCATACATTATATTAGTTCACGAAATGGTGCTATTCAAACAGAATAATAAAGTTACATTATGTTCTGATACATTTTGAGAACCTAAATTCTTAGTGATATACGTTAAGTTGAAATAATTAACTTCACCATGAATTATTTATGGGAATTGTAACACAACCTTGCACCAATTAAAGATGTGACGCCAAGCTTTATAAGTACAGATACGCCCTTAATGTATAAAATGGGCTTAGACTTTACTATGAAGTAGTGACGGCTCTCTCTTAAAATGTCAGCGGCCGATATAGACTTAACGACGTTTAATCTAATGTAAATTTCCTTAAATTCAGTAATAATTTTCAAAATTGTAGGCGAATTCATGATGGAAAAACTTAATATAATTTATTATGTTAATTTGATGTTTTCACCAAGCAAATATCTTAATTTATTGTGAAGAAAAAAGAAGTGAATTGCCTTTAAAATCCAACTTTATATGTTTTAATTAACAATCACTTATAATAAACATAAAAAGTTCGAAAAGCACAATCAATGTGGATCTAGAGAGATAAGTAATCAAACAGCAAAATAAGTATTTAAGATCACAACACACTGAACAAAGTTTCCCCAAGGTTACATATTATTTTGTGGCAAAGCTTGAGATAGCCTTATTCATTTATGTCAAAAACATTTTGATTCAGATAACGCTCGTTTAATCAGGTTTAGACCGTTATATGATGCTCTTCAAAGTCCAGCTTGATATTTAATCATAATTCTAGGGTGTCATAGTGCTTTCCCTGAATACCCCCGCTTCCCCCCACCCAATTATTTGGTTTTCAGTCACAAATAATGTGGTTTTATGGTAAGATTACACTAGTTTCTAGAAAAACTAATCTTACATACATTTTGTTAGAGAAATAGTAAATATTTACAACCAGCATCATCGCATTCTATTAAATTATTCTCCACCATTATCAAACAAATTAATAAAATTTAAAGTCTTATTTTGGTTGAAAGGACAGTTTATAAAATTGAAACTTTTCTTTTGTGGCCAACATTGATAACCTTTTACTTTATTATTTGTGTTATAGGTGTTGATAATATCTATAAAAAGTGATGGATGAAGATAAAATGACTTGGTGTATGTATATATATATTCAAATTGGTTTAATAGCTTTAATAACTACTAGATACTGTTCTTCCTACAAAATTCAGGGTTTATGTATATTGTAGGAATTTTAAGAAAATGTCGATTATAGAAAGAACTATTTAAAGTGTTATTTGATTTGAAAAAGATCTACATCAGTAAGACGCTTTGTCGATTCCGACAATGGGGGTCCT
>CABFVX010001892.1:119276-129872 GCA_902151425.1 Timema shepardi | reverse complement strand
GGGTTTAGAGTCAACACAAAAGGGAGAAAATGGAAAGTTGTAAGGAATGATAGGACACATAGATAGGAACATATTTTTCTATAAGGAAAACCTCTTTTCGTTTTAGGAGGTAATTGTATTATATTTGGGAGAAGGTATAGTAAAGGTGGATACAACGTATAAAAGGGACAAACACAATATGGTTTTTACAATGAAAAGGGAACACAGTTCACACTTTACATTGCTGTCATTGGACAATGAGGTAATGGTTACCGCTTAAAGAAAATCAATCCTTACAGCCCAACCCTACAAACGAGATTTCATTCTATCCACCTTTCCTATACTTTCTTCCAAATATAATCCAATTACTACATAAAGCGAAAAGAGGTTTCCCATATAGAAAGATAAATTATATAGACACATCCAATGTCATTTTTCTGTGTTTGTCCTTTATGTTATACCTTTTACATGTTCCTATTGAAACCTCCTTAACTATCCAATTAAACAGAAGGCCCAAATAGAAAAATAAAATAAAAAAATCTGAGTGAGTCATTTGAGTGAAATAAGTTACAATTGTCTGAGAACAAACTACTGTTACCCAGCACACGCAACTCACCCGGTTAAGGAAACAGTTACCAACCGGTCATCTCATTAATTCCATAGCAGCTCAAACATAAATAAATAAATTCCTAGATAAACAAATAAATAAATAACCTAAGGGTACTCTTTAAGACATTAAATCAATTTACCATAACATAAAGAAAAAAAAACGGGAAATCAATTTTGGATATATATACCAAAAAAGATAAAACCATGTATGATGGTATAAATTTTTTTATGATAGAATATTTTGAGAATGTATTAAATGTTAACTATGTGTATGAAAGGTTAGTATAAAGCATCATTTCAAAATTACTATCTTCCTTAGTATTTGGAAATTTACTTTAGAAATTTAATGTCCGAGGTTCTCATGTAACCTACTCACAAAATAATATTATACAGTTAAAAATAAATATAGTCCTCTTCTCCAAGAACACAACTCAATTTACAAAATTATGAGGGTATTTCAAAGCATCACAAATATATACAAATAAAATATGAATCCGAAAGAATTCTTAATAAGAGAAAAAGATATTGAGGCATTTATCATTAGTCATTACCAAAAATCGACTTAATTCATTTCTCTTTCAAGATGACTAAACACCCTCAATGTATAAGTAATAAAGGAAAAACTAGATTACTTGATTACTCGCAATGCTATTTTCAATATTGAGTTAATAGGTACCTGCCATAATAGATAAATATAGGTAGATATTCACAAAAAGTAATATTATTAAACAAAATGGATTATCAGATACTTATACAGAATAATTTTTTTATCTATCTTGTAATTACCTTGATTTGACCCCTAAAGAATATTTGAAAGCATTGACAATCTTCTCCTCTTAATTTTATATATTAAACATGTTTATTTGAATTTCATATTCTTATTATCTCATGCTTAAAATACGTCTTATTCTAAGTTATTCATTTATAATTGTTACCAGATTCTAGCTAAGAAGGTATTAGTTTTTTTTAAGTTAACACCCTGGAGTTAGAAGGCATCAGCTATTGTAACTAACACCAGTGTATTTGACGCAGTCAGGTAGTAGTTGACACGTGGGAATGTTTTAATTGGCAGTTTCCGGTTCTAGAACCTCCTAGAGCTTTGTTCTTAAATCTTTTACGTACTTTGATACAAGTCTTCAGCATGTAAGACGTGTTTTGAGATGTGCAAGTATTAAGTGCATAGCACGTTTGAAAAGGGACATGAAGATTTATTATTGAAAAAATTCAATGCAATCCTGCGTTCAAATATATTACACATTAAATATATATATATATATAATTCAAATGGGTGTAGGTGTGTTAAATAATATATTTCACAAAAGTGCGGCATTTAGCAAAGTAATCATGATCATTCCTATAAGCATGTGGCAAGTCTAAAATTATTAAATAAAACACCAGATATATGTTGCCACGAGGAGGGGTTAATATTCGTAGTATAACATAGGGCATACCAAGTGGAGCCAAAGCCAAACTATTTCATATGGCTACCACCTGTGGCAAGAAACGCAGTATAACAAATGGCGTCGCAATTGAGGGGCATGAAAACCGTGACCCAAGAGAGAGGAGCACGACTCAATGAGACAGCCAGGGACAAGGCGTCAACTAGAAGGGGCGGAGCTAGGAACATCGAAATCCGACTCAACAAAGGGGGTGGCACTGAGGAGAATTAGAAGTGGCGCATTACTAAGGACAGCAGTGGAGAAGACGCATCACCAAGGAGAGTCAAGGAGCAGTGCATCACCGAGGACAAACTAGTGGGGATGGCGCTGAAGATCATCAGAGGCGGGTAACCAGGAAGTGGTCACCAGAGGGGAGTATACCATGGAAGAGGTTAACAGATAAGTGATCGACAGAAACAGTAAATTGTAAACAATTATTCAAAATTCATGTTAGTTAAAAATTATTTTATTTAAATTGTGCATTTTGGGGTAAGTATAAACCCTTCTATTCATGGTACTCAAATCTTGTCTAGGCCTAAACACAGTTAAAACATATCTTACATGTAAACTTGCAACAAACAAAACTTATTTAAATTCTTATTACTAAAAATTGGGAAAACCATACATTAAAAATGGCAGAGGAAGTGATAAGAGAACCTGTAGAATATGACGCTGATGACACAATGCAATTTATTTGTAAGGAAGATAAAAGGAATGGTCAATTCAAAAATAGTGCAAATGTTGAAGGGAAACAAAAGGCGAGTGATGAGAAAGTTGGGGATGGATCTGAGAAGGTAGCAGGGAAAGAAGAGGTAATCCTGAAAATGATGAATGAAAGAGAATAGGGAACTATGACCTTAGTGGAAGAAAGGGTGGCATAAACATTAGAACAGGTAGATCTTTTCAACGTTTTAATAGAAAAGGTGAGGGAACTGGGATATAAGAATGAGGGAACTAAATCAGAAAAAAACAAAGGAAAATTGGGAAAATAGACAAGAAAATAAAAGGAATTTAGAAGATGTGGGGAAAAAACTTGGAAGCTGTAGGTAAAAATCTAGAAATAAAACTTAATGAAAATAAACAAGATTTAGAAACTAAGATCAACCAAAAAGGAAAAGAACAACTGAAGAATCTCAACCAAAAGTTTGAGAACTTAGAATTGGTTAGTCAAAATTTCATCCAACAAATCAGTAAAATTAATGACAGAAAAAATACAAGAAAATTTGGAGGGTAGGCAGAAAAATCTAAGAAAGGGACAATTTGTGTTGAGTGATCAAATATCTGTCGTGCCAAACAAAACAGAGGGTTGAGAGAAAAAGTTAGATAAATAAATCAAAAAGTTAGTAAATCAAATACAAGCATATGACAGGCAGATAGCACACAACAAATCAGCTATTTAACTCAAATAAAAAAAGTTAGGTTATAAATTGAGGGGCAAGAGGAGGCTAGCATACAATTTATCAAAGAAAACATTAATGATGAAATTCAAGTAAAAAATAAAGAAATGGAGGGAATAAATGAAAGTGTAAATGAAAACACAAAAACAGTGGGCTATTTAGATCAAAAATTAAACAACTTAGCTGATCAAGTACAACAAAATAAGGAGATGGGGGCAGATGGCAAAATTTTGTGTAATCACAAGAACATAGTGACTAAAAATTTCAACGACCTCACTTTGTCATTTATTCCTAGATATAGGGGAGCAAAGGGCAAAATATCTGCAGATCAGTATATGCAAAAAATTGGCATGGTTTGGAAAGGGGAGAATTTAAGGGAAAAGACCAAAATTGAAATTTTGTTGTCAAGCTTAGACGGGGAGGATAGGAACTGGGCCAAACAACTGTTTAGAGGATGAGTGGGAAATCTACGACCAGGCTAAACATGCTTTATTGGATCACTTTTGGTTACAAGAGATGCAGGATGACTTTTTGCAATTAATATTCAATGGTAGATATGGCCCCAGGAAGGGCACAATGAATGAGTATTTTCATGGTTTTGTTTCTCAAGCTAAATATATGAATTACCCATTAGTACACAGGTTGGTGAAATATCTTACTAACCATTTTCCATTTCAAGTACAAAATGTATTGCTGAGTAATAGAAACTTTCAGACTAACTATACCTCCCACACCATTTCTTTGGTGCTGAGTGACAGCTCTGAAAAGTTACTAGACCAAATTATGTATCCCTCCACCGAACCATATGATCTGAAAAAACATGTATTTAGCAGCTGTCACTTCTGACAGTTAAATTTTAGGTCTATACAAGAAACCTATATGACTGTTTAATTCATTTTCTATATGTTATTGACCTTGATATTTTGATAGCCTAGTATTAATTATTAATTTTTTAAAGAATATATATTTAAAATTTTTTTTTAGCATTTAATCCCGTACTAGTTTTTATTGTAATGAATAAATAATTTTTAATAAAAAAATATCCAACAATATGCAACAAATAAAGAAATAAAAAAGTGCAACGAATATTTAAGGAAGATTTTATTAAATTAGAACAAAACATAAGACATTGAGAAATGAAAAATGTTTAAAACAAAATAAGTAAAAAGTTTAATGTATAAATTAAATCAATCTTAAGGACGTTTTGAAAACGAAATTTGGTTTTTAACAATAAATGAGTAAAAGACACTTTGATTGGTGACAAGTAAATTCAATTTTCTTCATTTAATAAACTTAAATTCTTACATTTCAATTAATCATAATCATGCTTAACATTTTATATTTGATTTATATAACTTTAACTTTTCTGTATAAGAACTTAAGTAAACATGCAGGGAGATATCACCACTTAAGGAATTGTCATTTAAGCACTTCAATACTATACAGGTTGTTCCAACATATGAGAAATTATGCAACTTTGTACAATTATTTAAAATGCTATGGAAAAGTGATCACGTTTTCTTGGCAAAGCCTATCAAAAAGAATACGATAAATCTCTACTTCCAGATACCCTTTGGGGGGTACTGTAATGACCTTGATTTGACCCCTAAAGAATATTTGAAAGCACTCACCACAACGAAGGGCTAGTATTCGTAATATAACATAGGACGTACCAAGTGGGGCTAGAATCTGACAATTTCATATAGCTACCACATGTGGCAAGAAACGCAATAAAACAATCTTTCAGACCAAAAAGAATTTGTATAGCAATATTCAATTTTCTATATATATCGATCTCAGTCATAATTTATATGTCCAATATACTAGTCTTTGAACAATCTCATAACATTAACCATAATCAAATTTAAATTCAATCTCCGCTACAAGAGGATATTAAATTACAAAAAAGAACACTAATCAGCCGAAAGAAAATTTTTGAAAAAGTTACAGATTTAAAATAATCTAAGCCGAAATGTTAAAATTTTCCTTACATTTTAAATAAGCGCAAACAAGGCTACATACTCCTCTATCCAGTCTCAAATCCAAGTATGCCGGTAATGGCGAAATACTGGCATTATATATGCTTAAACCCATAGAAAAGGGAAGGCGAGGAACAAGGTGGGAGGAACATAACTGGGTTATGGGGGAGGGGATACGCATGACAACCAGAGCTCTGAGAACTCAATTGTTCGAGAACATTCTCCAAGGGACTAGAACTGGAATCACTGCATTTCTCAAACACTTTGGAATGGTCCACTACTCCGCGCCCTCTAGCGGTCATTGTCCAGATTTGAGTTGGCTCGGTCAGCTCATTACGCGTCGCGGTCTTGATTGGATGTGTTGTTGTGTTGCGGACTCATCGTCATGAGGTGCTAGGACGGTGAAATGGGGTAAATGGGTCATCCCACCTCGTATTCTTTCTTCTCATTTTGTAGCAAATGCTACACTATCTATGTGTCCTTTCATTCTTTATAATTTTTCATTTTCTCCTTTTTATTTGTTTCCTTTTTTAGAGTTTCACACTCCTCCCTGATGAGTGCTGATAGAATGAAACCTAGATTAGGGAATTAGGCGGTAACAATTTATCTTCTTTAAGAGGCAACCATTACCTCTTTGTCCAATGGCAGCAATGTAAAGTGGGAACTGTGTTCTTCTTTTCATTGTAAAAGCCATAATGTGTTGGTCGCTTTTATATGTTTTATCCACCTTTCCCATATCTTCTTCCAAATATAATACAATTACCTCCTAAAGCGAAAAGAAGTTTCCCTTATAAAAAAGAACGATAAATTATAAATAGAGTATTATTAGTGCTAATTTTAAAATGACAATAATCTATTGATTAAGAATTACCATAAAAATTACTGAAGTAAGTTTCGGAAGATTGGGTGTTGTCTACCAGTTTAACAGTCTCATTTTTAAAAGCAAAGTCTTGAAAACATAAAGATTTTACTAATAATTTACTAACTAGCCTACAAATTCCTCACTACCCACCCACATAGTGAAAATATAAATGTATATTTAATTAAAATAATTAATATGATAAATAAAATATAAAAACACTTCAATTAAACAAATTATGACCTGTACAAGACCCGCCAGTCAACAAAGCTAACGTATAACTGACAATGTGCATGCTCCAAATCATGGAAGAAAATATGGGTTTACCCTTTCACATTGATAAATTAATGGGTTTTTTAAATTCTTTTTATAAGATATTGTTAATCTATACCAGTGACCTTTTATATGTATTAAAAATTCAATGTAAAACCAAAACCAGATTATTTGAGTTTTGTTAAAAAATATAAACGTCTTAAATGATTAACTTTTCTACAGACTAATGAAAAAAATGGAATTTTTGTAGATACAAATCTTTGCAAGCTCTTAAAAAAATAATGTCAATTTAAGAGGAAATAATATCTTTCTTCACACTACACTGAGCTTTATTTTATAATTAAGTGTTTATTTAACATTTTATGCATTTTTCCAGCAAAAGCATTTTAAATGTCCCTTTCAAAATTATTTAACTAATTAATAACATTACCCAAATAGGAAAACAAACACTATTACTCATATTTGATCTATTAGTAGGTATTCATTCAAAATTTTACTGTTAGTATTAGGTTTAAAAATATAATTTATTAATTACTTATTCTATTTCATTAGGAACACGAAAGTTCATTGTTGAACTTACAAAAGTACATCACTTATCCCTATCTAGTCCACCTCAATACACCCTATATCCTTTTTGAGCTAGCTCTGTCCATTACTCCTCATTATACCCTATCCCGATCCTGAGCTAGTTCTATTGAGTCCACCTCATTACACCCTATCTCTTTCAGGTACATTCTAATGTTATCCTCCCATCTATGTTTTAGGTCTTCCCAATGAGTTTGTCAGTCAGTAGGATATTCTGACCATGGTTTTAAATTATTCTATTTACGCTGCATGTCCTGCCCCCCATATACATTGAGACCTGATTATCCTAACATTGTCTTGTGATGAGTAGAAACCATGTAGCTCATCATTATGCAACCTCCTTCACTCCCCAGTAACTTAATTCCTTTAAAGACTAAATATATTTCTAAGAACCTTGTTATCAAACACCCTAAATTTGTTTTCTTTATGTAAGATAAGAGATCACATATCACACCCATAGAAAACAGGTAAGATTATAATTTATTACATTTATAAAAACCTTTTTTTTAAAGTCCATAATAAGAGTCAGATATTTTATTAATGATATAACTTTATAAGGAAAACCTCTTTTCGCTTTATGAGGTAATTGTATTATATTTGGAAGAAGGTACAGGAAAGGTGGATAGAAACATATAAAAGGGGGACGAACACAATATGGCCTTTACAATGAAAAGAAGAACACAGTTCACACTTTACACTGCTGCCAATGGACAAAGAGGTAATGGATGTCTCTTAAAGAAAATTGATCGTCACCGCCCAATCCCCTGACCTAGGTTTCATTCTATCGGAACTCATCAGGGAGAAGTGTGAAACGCGCAACACAACTTCCTAAAAGAGAAAACCAAAAAACACAAAAGAGGAGAAAAAAGGAAAATGGTAAAGAATAATCTTCTATTATTCTTTACCATTTTCCTTTTTTCTCCTCTTTAATCTTCTATTATTCTTTACCATTTTCCTTTTTTCTCCTCTTTTGTGTTTTTTGGTTTTCTCTTTTAGGAAGTTGTGTTGCGCGTTTCACACTCCTCCCTGATGAGTTCCGATAGAATGAAACCTAGGTCAGGGGATTGAGCGGTGACGATCAATTTTCTTTAAGAGACATCCGTTACCTCTTTGCCCATTGGCAGCAGTGTAAAGTGTGAACTGTGTTCTTCTTTTCATTGTAAAGGCCATATTGTGTTCGTCCCCCTTTTATATGTTTCTATCCACCTTTCCTGTACCTTCTTCCAAATATAAAATAATATTTATTATTAAAAAATTCCTTGAAATAACAATATAAAGAATAGTTTTATAAGAGATAAAATATATGTTCTAAGAATTAAAATTAGTTGTTTTTTAGACATTAACAAAATTTAAATTGAGCTTGAATAAACAAGAATAATTAAAAAATAATTCAGGATTGGTAACTGAAGAATTAACCTCTATTGAATGTGATATTTCTTAACATCACTTCCAGCCTACAACCTCATGAAAATAGGGCTAAATGGGAAAATTCAAAGTAAAACAATCCTTAAATTCCCTTTACACTCATTTGGAGTGTATTTGTTTACTTGATGTTGACCTTGAAATTATATCCAATCAAAATGAATGTCTCTCTACTTTTTTTTTATCAGTGACCTTACTACCTGCTCAGGTTATTCGCACATGACCTAATATGCTAATGAGTTAGGGATGAGGAAGGTTGAATTTAGATGAAGTGTACCTGTATTTGTGTGAAAAAATACCCTCAGTACACCTAACTGAGATTCGAACTACAGTCTCCCTGTCAATGACTGTCTAATCTAACACAAGAGTGATGCCTTTGACCAGCGGTTCCCATAATGTGGTACAGCCAATTATTCCAGATGGTATGCCGTTAGAAGCCTAACGATACAAGTGGAAAAATATAGGAACTTATCATCAAATCTTATAAATATATTCATACCAATTCTGGCCAAAAGTAAAACATATTTAAACAGTGGTTGGAGGTGTGTCAATATTGATTCAAGCTCAGACAGCCAGTGTAGCCACAGAGTCTGTGTTATTATATCCCTGCAGGGCTATTATGACCACGACGCAAAACGAATTTGTGACCGTTAGCAGAGAGACGCTAGACTTTGCGTCAAAAGTTATTATGGCCGACCACTTTGCGAAAGCAAATATTTTCCTAGTAGAGTGACGCTAAGTTGCGCAGACATTTTACTTGTCCTTTGGTTTGCGTTACAATGATATGTTTGCTAGGTTTTGTAATTTATTAGGTGTTTTGTGTTACCTGATTTAAATTTGCCACCGTATTAGCGCAATATAATAATCCCGAAACGTTGTTGTGTGTTTTTCACATAAATTTTACTTTAAATAGGCCTATATCATAATGTAGGGATAGTACAATTATACTGAATGCTAAAATAATATTTTCTTTGAAATATAACACTATCAAATTGCATTATTATTCACCATCAACACACTGATCATTCTGTTGACAACGTAAAAAGGTAGGACTGATCTGTTTAAGAAGCCTCAACAAAACTTTAATAATGTAACCTATTTAAACTGAATCGTACATATAGTAGTAGCTACTATCCACATTAATGTGAGTTGTAGGCCTATGAAATATTGCAGATAAGACTGGAAAAACCAAAGTAGGCCCTAGCTTAATGTTTACATGTGGTATGGCTTAGGCCTAGGTTTTTTAATCATAAAAGGTTTACTAAAGTTATCTGAAACCAATAATTAGTAGTTAAACCTAGTTATACTGAAGTGAATAAATTGCAAACAGCTCATTATAATAAAATATAATATTCTTATATTCTTAATCACTTAACTAAAGTCTCAAGAACTCCCTTTAAATAAAGAATGCATTTTATTACTTTTAGCCATCCAAACCACCCTCTCGTTCATTTTTTATGTTAACTTAGTCAGACAACTGGGTATAAATGCCGATTACTTTGACATAAAGTTGTCGAAAATATTCAGTGTGAACACAATTTTTGGGAGATTTTGATTACTTTCATCAACTTTAAGTAACTAGTTTTATTTTCTAAGATCTTCACACCGCATATTTGATTCAATCTCAAACGTGAGAACCTTTTCTACACTGTAAATTAATAAAATTAGCACAAATTCGGCCTATACATGTTCAAGTGGAGTACCACATAGATAGGTGATTTTCTTTATTTAACCTCAAGTCAATCAAACAACATACAATTTAAAACAACTTACTGTAGGCCTATATCTTTGAACGTTCACTTTTTGACTCGACAAAATCGGGAATGGTTTTAAAATAGGCCTACTAATAAAGCCAAAATACAAAATATTAATTTACTGTTTGATAAATATTGTTTTCGAGACAAAGTTATATAAGGCATACATTTTTAAATTGTAAATTAAAGTTATTTTAATAAAAATAGGCCTAAATATAAAGAGAAGTCTACATTATAAACGGTTGAAATTATTTTAAATTAATGGAATAAAACTCACTTGTTCCAGTATCAACATGAATA
>CABFVX010001892.1:69909-119199 GCA_902151425.1 Timema shepardi | reverse complement strand
CAACTTTTCATACTAATTTATTCATTTCCCCGTGTGACATTACTATTTTAATGCATAGTTCACATGATTTTTTGACTACAATATGTTATGTGTATTGAATAATGTAGGCCTAGTATTTTTTTCATTTCAAATCATAAGCAAACAAAATTATGCAAGAGATTTATTAAATTAAGTTGGGTTAATCTTTCTTGCAAATACTGTGACTTGTGATCAGCTGTTTGAGAAAATAGAAATAAATGAATAATGTTCAGTCATGAATACCAGCATTCTTGAAATAAATGTACCTAATTTCTAGCCTCTAACTTCTTAAAAGGTAATATTCTTTGGAAAAGTGTTGCCAACTGTTGACGCAAACTGATTATATTCTGTGCGTTGACGCTAGAAGCAAAGTCGAAGCTAAAACTAGCGGACGATACAAAGTGTGGTGGTCATAGTAACCCAAACGCTATCTTTTCCTCTAAAGTGAAGCTAACTAGCGATAGCAACTAACTTTGCGTCGAATGTTCATAATAGCCCTGCTGGGCACTATTGTATATGTAATGGAATAATAAATATTCAGCATTATCTTGGTGGTCCACCAAATCATAGAAATAGAATGAAACCTAGATCGGGGGATTGGGCGGTGACGATCAATTTTCTTTAAGAGACATTCATTACCTCTTTGTCCATTGGTAGCAGTGTAAAGTGTGAACTGTGTTCTTCTTTTCATTGTAAAGGCCATATTGTGTTTGTCCCCCTTTTTGTATGTTTCTATCCACCTTTCCTGTACCTTCTTCCAAATATAAATCATAGAATTTGTTAGGGTGGTACGCCATTCAAAAAGTGTCGGAACCACTTCCATATGGCCACCAAAGCAGGTATTTCCCTACTAGCAGGGCAGAAAGTTAAAGCATTATTTTTAAGATGTACCTTTATTTTACCCTATAAGGTAGCAAGCTTATGTTGAATTATTCCACTATGGCCAGTAGCGGATTTAAAAATGTTGCGCCCTTAAGCACAATTATAATATGCGCCCCTCCCTCCCTCCATTCCTTTTTATTGTTATTGTTGTTATTATTATTATTATTATTATTATTATTATTATTACCGCGTCTTATTACCCGTGCGGGTTATACGCATTTACGCTAATGTGTAATGGTAGGGTGATTGTGAGATGAAATGGAGGACCTACAGTTTAACGTGGAATCCGAACCACGGTGGTGGCCTGGCATTCCCCACATTCACAAGATGTCTTGTCAGAGGTGAAGGAAGGGTTTGGCAATCAGATAAATCTGTGCCGTGACCGAGGATTGAACCCCGAACCCCAGCACAGAAGTCTGACACCTTACCCCTATACCACCAGGTCACCCCCATACCTTTTTGTCAAGGCCCAAGGTCTTTAGGAATTTTTGGAGGAAAGAGGCGTTGGAGGGGTGGGGGGTGTGGGCAGAAGTTAGTATTTGAGAAAATATTTCTATGAAAGATAATCAGGCATGTAAGATACATACCCTACAGTAACTTGAGCTTACATTATGAAGAAAGGGAGACTGACATCAGTTAAAAAGCAATTGCAAAGTACAGTTATTTAAAAATAAATATGCTTTTTACTTTTACTTGAACTATTTTGATAGTGTTAGTCAATAATTTTTAAACGTAATTCTAATAAAAAATAATGCTATCCAAAATGTGGTGATCCCTAAAGCCGCCGCCCCTAGGCCCATGCCTAGTGGGCCTACAATGTAAATCTGCCTTTGACTATGGTGTCACTTGTAGGATAGGGTCATAGTGTAATCTAAAGGCAAGACTGCTAAAAGCGTAAAATGGAGTGTAGCCTACAGTCAATTAAGGTATACTTGATACAACCTTGCATTAAACTATGTGTTATATCAGTTCTACAAAGGATATCTTTCTATACCTATTTTATATCAATTTTCTATATTTTCACTCAACAAAAGGTTTTCTCACTTGCTGACCTTAAATAACATTCCAACCGTCAGACACACAATTCTAGACAAAGAAATAACCTTGTAAGTGAATCTAAAAATTGCTGAGTCCAAACAAATCTGCCAAGCTCAAGTTTGAGGAATGTCAGGCCCAGCTCTGATTAATCCCCTCTTTCCCGGTGTGGTATTTCACTATAGTTGACACAGTTAGTCGAGGTGGAACCTACCTGTAACCCAGCAGCTAGAGGCACCAAACACAAGGGCAGCTCCAAGGAATCTCTGGGCTCCAGCTTGCCCAAATGCCGACCCGACACTCCGCTCCACACCAGTCCCACATACGGGCCAGTTCCTGGCTCCAAGCTCACTATCAGTTCCATACTGCGCTCACTAGAAAAGCACAGTTCCTATCAATAAGGCTAATCTCTCCTTGTCTTACCATGAATTATAGAGTCGACAAGGCAGGCAAAGTACCAAAATGTTTATATTACAACAGGAAGTTTCAAGCATGGATAAAACTTGTGTTAAATATTTTCCCCAAACAGTTATACACAAAAATTAATCTGATGCATGGGAAAAAATAAATAAAAAAACTTGGCAAATATCAAAGAATTTCCTATCAAGAATTATTTAGGGCTGGTCCAATGCCGATAATTGGTTTGACTTATCGGCCAATATTGGCACAATCGTCCAAGGTTAGTCAGTTTTTTTAATCATGCTTATAATTCAAAATCTATAGATATATTTTAAATTCTCTAGTCATGAAAATATAATCCATAATTCAAACAAAAATATTTAAATACAGTCTCTTGCATGTAAACACAAATTCCTTAACCTTGCATTGCATATATTATATTTTATAATAAACAGCTAAACACATATTCTAAACAAAATAAACCATTCAATTGTATTAACCTTAAGGTTTATTTCAAATTATGAAAAACTTGATATTTATGTTAGATATAAGGATTTCCTCATGTAACAATGTTAAACACTAAGAAAAACAATATTAGGTGGGCCAGTATGATTTTATGTGGATTCATAAAAAATTAAAAATATATAATTTTATAGCTATAAGCAATATAGTTCTAATTGAATACAAGTTGGATACCAACCTAATATGAAATATTATCTACATCTTTTAGTACAAGCCGAGGCCTGCGCATAGCATTTTGCTTTCTATTTAGATTTGCTTGCAAAACAACTTTAATCTTAACATTTGGTCTCAAAACATGCCTATAAGGCATTCACGAGCTAAGTTTACCTGAATGACAGCTCAAAAAGTTACTAGAAGTAATCCCTAATATATCACTAATCCAACAGCTGATATCTATCCCTTTGGACGACTGTAATGAAAACAGATGGTAATATATTACTGTGATAGTTAACCACAGTAATTTAGGCCAATATTATTTATATATTTATTTAAGGTAGGACACAAAGTTTATTTATAGTTTTATTCACCTTAAAAAAATATTAACACCACTTTCACAAAAACTTCTAACGAACATAGCCTAAGAATGGCGACTGACGAATTTAAACCATATGGTTGAACATAACGGTAAATAAGTTTTTTACAATAATGCAGACATGCAGTTGATGAAAATACTTTATTCAGTTAAATATTTCAAAATACGATAAAATAATCATAAAATCATGTATTGTATGTAAAAAAATGACAACAATTTTCTCTTTTCCAAGTAAATACAATGCCTGTATTAAAAGGTATTGATATATGCACTATAATACATAAAATCAGTAATGTTCCAAAACGAAAAATAAGCACTTTTAATTATGTTTAAAATATTGTTTCGAGTTGGACAAAAAGATATTATTTAAAAATATGAAATAATATGAGAAAACTTAAGATTAAGTTATTTTAAATGTAATATATAACAGTTAATTAAAGATCTTTACATTTATAACAAAACTGTGATCTTTTACAAGTGTTGGCAACCCAAAACCTAAACATATGATTTTCAAACTGTCATCCAGGTAAAAACCTATCGTGAATGGAATATATATGTTTAATAAAAGAACATTACTAAATGTTGTCAACATATACCTGGAACCATAAAGTCCATAACTCTCATAATTATTTTACTAAAATATACAGAAATGTCTAATGATTTTAAATTCAAAGTTTATGATAAGGAAAATTCAGAATACTAAGCCAATTTTAAAAATAGGGTTGGGTTGCTGAATTCTTGAAAGTGTATCAATAGCTTGAAATAAAAATAAATAAATCATGTGGTTTGTTTCAAGAATTGGCATTAAGGTATTATTTTTACTGTTTGATGTGTTATAGACATTATATTCAATTTAATCAACAATTTAATGCTCATTCATAACACAAAAAGAGCCAAAAATATGTTACATATATATCAAATACTAGCTGCAGAACAGAAACATGTCAAAAGACAATTTTTCTTAAGAGAAACAAATACTATTTTGCAATCCAAGACTTGTTTCCTACCTGTTGCAAATGTAATTTTCAAAGTGATGTCACACAATGGTATTTTACAGCCCATGTTTCTTTAGGCAATGAATGCTGCATATGTCTATGGAGGCTATGAATTTGTAAATAATTAGCAAAATGAGAGTACTCAAAAGCTCAAGTTCTAAACGAGTTTTAGTAGTTGTTAGAACTTGACTCAAAGAATGTTAGTACTTGGAATTAATATTTTTTTCTGAAAATTCTTAATTTAATTAAGTAGATATTATTTCATATCAAATGGATTTCTTCAATATTTCCCTTTTCTTAATCATAAAAAAAAAGTTATAGGGCTACACGTATATTATGTTTATTTAAAAATCTGAATTTATATGATAATTTTTTTCACGAAAAATGTCATTATAAATATGTATGTTTGTACTTTTGGTTTATTAAGAAATTTCAACTTGAAATATTTCTTATACATAATTATATTGTTCTATATTACTTGAACTTAAAAAAACTTGATGTTTTCATTAAAACTCGACTCGAAGTGAAAAATGACTACCCTCACACCCCTATAAATAACTCAAATTATGTATTTTGTGGACATGTCCCCATTCTGCATTTATCAATTCATATTTGATCTTGACACTGTCAAGTATTTGGAATATATAGATCTCGCCCTGATCATTTTCAAGATATGTTTGTTGGAATGATGCTGACCAGGTGTTGATGATCTTGCATGTTAGTGAGAAGGCCTCATCCAGGAAGACAATGTTGGGGAGCTGCTGGACAGAGAGACGAATATCACCATAATCAGGAGCCTGGAACATTAAACAAAAAATTTGCTTGCGTTTTACTACTTGTTTGGGCTGATCACATTTGATTATACTAATGAGGACAGTAGATTGATATAAAATGCACTCATATTTGAGTGGAAGGCGAGTGAAAATTCAGTTTAAAAAAACAGCCAAAGTACACCTGAATGCAGGGCTGTAGATTTAGAGTGGGAAGCAATTTTGGGTGAAATCAGAATTGGTAAAAATGTACCAACTCCAACTCTGGTTTCAAAATAAAAACTCATAAAATTGTAACAATATATAGTAACAATAATTTTATAAATTTTTATTCTTTAGAACCAATATTTATAATCTGGATTTACAAATTTATTCACATATAAATACACAATGCCAAAGAAGCTTCACATGAAGTAAATTGTATTAGAACATTTTACTGCAGTAAATTTGTTACTACTAATTAATATACATTAGCTATTTCTTAAGAAATCGAAGTTAGAGCGGGAGTCAGACACTAGAAAAATAGAGGAGATGGAGTAGAAGGCTTGGCGTACTGACTCCACAACCCTGCTTGAATATGTGATTTAAAACTTGAACTACCAGTTACCAACAAAAAAGACTAAACAAACTTGATATTTAGTTCGCATGCCTGTAACATATCTAGCCTTGAATTAAGATAGTTAATTAGAAGGTGTACAGCCAAACCAGGTTTTGAAACAGTGACTTTTCAAGGCCAAGTATTAAATTATAAAGTTAACATTACCTGGTAAGAACTTTACTATGAAAGTTTTGAATCTCCAACACTAACAACAAATAAATGTAACAAAAAATCTGACTTTCCTATCACGCTTTGCTTTTCCTTTTTCCATGAGTTAAAATTATGTGCCTCAAAAAGTTTTAAACAAATTTTCCATACATTATTTGGCTGAAGTTTGAATGTGAAGGTGATGACATGATAAATATTATTTGTAAAACTTTGAGCTTCTAAGTTTTCTTATCATACACATAACCAGAATTTAACTCTTAAGTAATTAAAGTCATGTCTCATACATGTAAGTTTGCCAATGCATTTCAAAACTTTATTTGAATGTACATCAAGAGGAAACTAAAATAACGAGCCTACAAAACTTTTGATCTTGATCCTGAGCTTTAATGTGACTACTTTAATAAATCAATAAAATTGTTAATGAACATTAAATATTAACGTGACATTGATAGATGTTAAAAATAAAAGTTAAGACTTAGATAGATCGCTCTAAAAATATATATAAAGAATTTAATTCAATGAACTAAACCGTTACTAAGTTAGTAGATGTATTAAATTAAATTACAAGTCAAAAAGTATGATTATAATTTACTTCTGGTGAAAAATATATTGTCAGATTAAAATATTTAACATAAAATTAGTCATGCATCATCAACTGGACTAAACACAAGTTGATGAAAAGTCTAACATAAATGTATTACATGTTAAAAATGTATTACAAAACTTACACTCACAACTTACAACTCGGTCGCCGTCGTAATAACACATAGTGTTTCTCACGACGACTCAAGTAAGTTGGTTTGTTTAATCATTTTTTATTCCGAATTCATATTTGAATAACAAATGTAACAACTTGTCCATTGGCAGCAGTGTAAAGTGTGAACTGTGTTCTTCTTTTCATTGTAAAGGCCATATTGTGTTCGTCCCCCTTTTATATGTTTCTATCCACCTTTCCTATACCTTCTTCCAAATATAATACAATTACCTCATAAAGCGAAAAGAGGTTTTCCTTATTGAGTTATAATTGTGTAACAGTAACTCTCAAGGCTTCTTGTATAACCTTAAATTTCAATTTATCTTCATGCTTTTTTAATTTTGTTCGTGCTTTCCATGAGTATGGTACCATAAGTACCTAAACATGTCGGAATGAAGTAATCCAGCATATTTTCATTGCTGATTATAACAAAGGATTAATGGGACAAGAAAACAGTTAAGAAGAAGAAGATCATCATCATCATTATCATTATCATTATCATTATCATTATTATCATTATCATTATCATTATCATTATCATTATTATTATTATTATTATTATTATTATTATTAGCACCGCGTCTTACTGCCTGTTCGGGTTATACGCACTTACGCTAATGTGTAATGGTAGGGTGATAGTGAGATGAAATGAAGGACCTACAGTTTAACGTGGAATCCGAACCACGGTGGAGACCTGGCATTCCCCACATTCACAAGATGTCTTGTCAGAGGTGAAGGTGGGGTTTGGTAATCAGATAAATCTTTGCCGGGACCGAGGATTGAACCCCGGCCGCCAGCATAGAAGTCTAACACCTTACCCCTAGACCACCAGGTCACCAACAGATAAGACTTAGATTATTCCACATCACTTATAATTTTATAATTTTTATTTCTCAACATATTTGGAATTAAAACCTTGTTTTGTCCATACTATATTGTATTTCTCCAAGTCTTTGTAATAACATTCTATCACTTCATTAAAACTCGTTTGGCAGATGTTAACCTCTTAATTTAATTTTTATATTTTTTACTTCATAGCATATCTGAACTTAAGCATTGTTTTGTTCTTATTTTATATTACATATATAAAAGTTTTTGTAACACATTTTTTACCGTGTAATACATTTATTTTGGACTTTTCATCAACTTGTGTTTAGTCTAGTTGATGATGCATGACTAATTTTATGTTAAATATTCTTGTCTGACAATATGTTTTTCACCAGAAGTAAATCTTAATCATACTTTTTGACTTTTAATTTCACTTAATACATATACTAGCTTAGTAACAGTTTAATTCATTAAATTAAATTCTTTATATATATTTCTAGAGAAATCTATCTAAGTCTTAACTTTTAATTATAACCACTCCTATCTTTAGAATGTTTTCTAAAATGTTATTGATAGATGTGCCTTAACTGTTATTTTCCTATTATTTATTCCCCAAAATCCAGGGAAATGATTTCCCCCGCATCTATTTTCCAATTTATTTCCAAAGTTCGAGATCTCACACAGACCGAGTTATGTTCCCATTATCTCACCATTCTCTGGAGTTGGCTGGTCTGGAGTCGGCCCCTCTCCCCCAAGTTGCTCCTCCACACTATGTCCAGCTTGCCAATGTTAGTGGCCCCACTGAGAAGTTTCAGGTCCGAAGTCAGTGAGGGTTGAGGCGCCAGACAATACAGGAACTGTCTACTAGATTGAGGCTGGACCACGTTCACTTGACCAAAGACCGACTCATTTTCTTCCCCCCCTGCTACGTTGTTCAAGGATGTCACTACACCAGAAACCAAATGTGTTACTATGTTGCAAGATATCATTTTTGTTCACCCTTCACAATGCTGCCTCTAAACAGAAGGAAATGGCTGCCTCTTGGCTTAATTCCTCTAACTAGGTTTTGTTCCATAAGATCACTGCAAGAGTGAAATGTGTAAAGCAGTAAAAATAGATTAAAAAAACTCATTCTGGAGTTTTAATATCTATCGTTTTGAGGGTAATGTTTTGTAGAGCTATGGAAACAAAATTTTATTTATGAAACATTTTTTCCATATCATACATGAACATTAAAAAGAGTAATAATTATAAAGTATATTAAGACTTGTTTTAGAAGAAATAAAGAGAACTCTGATAGAGAGTTTAGTTTTTGTTAGCATAAAATATTTAATTCAAGGATGGGCCATTAAAAATTCGCCAAATTTTGAATTTAATTTTTTTATGAGCTTTTATTATGAATAGTCATTATCATAAGAACAACCTAAAATCCAGACTCTAGACCAATAATTTGCCTCTAAATGTGAACAAAACCAGGAAAGAATAAAAATTAAACTAAAGTGAGAAAGTTAACCTCTTCCGTTAATCATGTTTTCTAAGATTCAGACTTTGTTGGTAAACAAAGATTCAAATTTAAGGAAGAGTTAATTTGACCCATCTTTCAGTTTTGAAAATTTGTACAGTAACAACAAAGTTTTGAGGGTGGTTTTCCCGATTGCATTTTATTGAAGTCAGCACTCCATTGTTCTAACTTATGTTAGTAAGTTGGCTACCAAAAGCCATCACAAATCTGTTAAAATAACAATTTTTATACAAATAAAAATTATTTGTTTTACTAAAGATATTTAACATCTGCTTTCTGAACAAACCGATTATTTCAACAAATCGCATACAAACTTAGTTTAATACTAGAAAAGACATAGCAGTAAGTTCCCCAGTAATTGATTCATCAATGTTACAAGGGAAACCTCAATTACGACAATGATACATTTTTCAGCCAAGGGACCCTTAACTCGGAATGCAGATGTACTACCAACTGAGCTCAAGTGTCAGATTAAAATAGATCAAGAGACACAACTCGACCACTTGAGCTACTAAACAAAATGGACAGTGTGTCACCTGTGAAGAGATGAGAGGACTCCAGGGACACCTTCTCCAGGGAGATGGGGCCATTGGTGATGTTCTGGACCTGCGCTTCCAGGTACACTTCGTCAGACTGCAAACAACCACTTCATTTACACCAACAATAACTGCCCCTGAAACTGATCTTGGGTAGTCTTCAACAAACAGTTCACATCACAACACTACAAATGATAGTCTCTAATTTCCCCATTCGACCTTTAGCTGACACATTTATTTTAGCACCACATCTTAATTACTTATATACATAAGTATGTACTAGTTACACTAATGTGTTAAGGTTGAGGAAGGCTGAATTTAAAGGAAGTGTATCCAAATTTGCGTGGAGAAAAAATGGAAAACCATTTATGAAAAACCAGCTGAGTACACCCAACAGGGAGTCAAACCCCTGAATTCTTCATCATGAGTGATCCCGTTAATTGCATGAGTGACGCCTTTGACCCTTTGTCCATTGAAGCGGTTTTCTTGCATTTTAAATGGAGTTATCACAAACAATGCCTACAGATGTTTATTAAGCTCAAATTCAAATGCAAGACTCTTATTGCACTCAGTCATCATAACGAGAAGTGGCATACTGGGTGGGGGGGTTGTCCTAGGTGACTGCCAAGAGGGGGGTGCTATGGGGAAAGTTGAAATACTAGTACAGGTTGCAAAATCAAAATAAAAGTTTGAAATTTCCTTGGCTATGAAAAAATTCCCGAGGAAAACCTCTAGGTGTGATGTATGGATAGCATGTGAAAATGTGCCAGTAAGGGTGTCGTCTGACATAGAATTTCTTTAGTCGCTTTGGTTCAGAAGTGAAAATTCATTCCAAGGTGATGGATAAAATTTGATCAACCTTCACTCTTAGTTAACCAAACCCTTTGGTTGTTGTAACAAAAGAACAACATCAGAAGCATATTCCAAATTTGACGAGTTTTAGATGAATATTCTGATGACATCGGTGTGGAAATTGGACAACTGAAGAGGAATTTGAAAGACGACAAATAAGCGTCGAAGAGGCAAATAAACGAATAGCATTGCAGTTTGTGGAGTTTATTGTGAAATGGGATTTTTGTGAATCTCTGCCAAGCTTGTCACTATATTCAAGATTCTTTTTGACTGTTTGTGTATTTATTCATGTGAAAGAAGTTTTACCAAATTGATTTTAATAAAGAATTTTTTAAGCTCCACTATGATCCAGGCTATGTGTCAAGACTATAGTGCTTTATTTAAATTAAATAAATTTTAGCAGGACTTGTTAAATGAATTTTAAATTAACTGTGTTTTTCTTATTTTCAACTTTCTTTTGACAGTACTGTAGGGCCTACTGCTTAAGAATCTAATTGAAAACATATTTGTGTCTGTTTAAATATAAAAGTTATTTATGGGGTTATCAAAGTAAGGACCCAAACCAGGTGTCAAATACTCTAGGAATGCTACTGATGAGGTAAGCACTTAAATTCTTGTTAAGTCTAATGAGAATGACTGTGGATTCACATGTTCACCGAAAAATTAGCACAGAACAGAAATGTGCTCACGTGACTCATTCTAAGCCAATCACAAGATTCCCACTTAATCTGTGCAAGTTATTCTGCTGAAGTTCAACTTTTCTCTTCTTTGCTCACTCTGCTCAAGATGTTAGGCGCAGGAGAACCAACCATCTCAAATTAGTGCACATGTGCTCTACAGCCAGAAGCTATCAGACAGCTTCATTGGCCGTTGTGAGAATATTTGAATTAACTCGTTAATGTAAAGCGTGTTTATCGATGTATTTGATAGTGCCACAACACAGTATTATAATTTGTAAACAATCATCAGGACAATGATCTAAAATATATGTTTATCCCCTAGATAATAAAATATGTTGATAATCAGCTGTTTTAAAGTGTTGCAATACATCATGGGTCAAAGTGTGTGAATCACTGTGCAGATTCTGCTTTCTATTTTTTGGTGAGCGTGTGAATAAGGCTTTATTCACCCGATATGATTTATCACTATTGTTTTTCCATTTACTCTAAGCCAACCTGAGTGCATATCATCTAAAACTATAAGTCATCTATAGTGGGAAAGGTGGTATAAGACAGCTAAGAAAAGTTACCATACAGCCATTCGTTATTTTTGGCAGTGAGAAAATTCACACAAACAATTTGTTGTAAAAATTGTTAATGTTTTTACATTATTGAAACATAAATTCATAAAACTAACAACTTTAATGTTCCACTTTTGTATAAGCAGGGTCTATAGTTCACTTAAAATATTATTTTCAAACGAGAGCTTCTAAAATGCAGCGTGCTCTTCTGTAATCAAGATGGTGAACCAGTCAAAAGAAGGGCAGTTGATGTCATACAAACCGTCAACAAGGTTGTTTTCTTGGGTTGTTAACAAAATAAAAACTTTTATTTTGAAACTAATATTTTTATGGCTCTCCCTTAAGTTATAAAAACAGTTATTTATTTGGGTGGCCATTTATAACAAGATACAAGTGTTATTATAATATTTTTAATTTATTATTTCATGTATAAATATTTTTTATATTTTAGCACCACATCTTACTACTTGTTTGGGTTGTATGCTTATGTACTAATTACGCTAATAATTTTATGGACTAGGAAGGTTATATTAATAGGAAGGGTACCCGCATATGATTAGAGCGAGAGTGGAAAAACATTTTGGAAAAACTATCCTCAGTACACTCGACCAAGAGTCGAACCTCAATCTCGTCAGCAGCAGTCTAATCCACTATGAATGTAGTGCATTAGACCATGCGGCCACTGGAGCGAGTTATAATATCTCTTGTTGCCACAGTCAAAAAACACAAAACATTAGTTTTACCAAAATATTTTGTTCTTCCAAGGAGTTATTAAAACACCAACAACACAGTAATTCTCAGGAAAGTATTATTGAACTTGCTTGATAAAAAGTTTCATTGATAATACGGTATTACTAAGCTAATAATAATTATTGATAAATAGGGTGACATCAGTCACATTCACTTTTTGCAATAAAGAACCTTTTGTTAACTATCAGATACCCACCCTTCCAACCATGGATGCCCGATATCTTCCTCTTATTACTCCTGCCATTAATAACTGTGTTAAATTTAATTAAATGCAAAATGACAACCCGGTCATGAGAAATGACCTAGAATCTTTGGCTGTGCATATGCAAATGCACTTACCACTTAGCTTTTGTGGTTTATTTTGAATCTAGGGCCATCTTTCAGTAAATGATGCTAAACATAGTAATTTAAAAAATACTATTGATGTTTTGCATTAAGCTCTTATTAATAAACAATATGTTAATATTATATAGCTTAGGCCCAAAAAACATGGAACATGCGCTAACAATGAGCAGATTGTCATCCTATAATAAAGAGCTGGCATGGCTCTTCTAATACTTTAGTTTTGTATTTCAATAACATAGTTTAATTTTAAGTTGTTGGATCAGTGGTAAACAAGCACTTTGAAATAATACACGCCAATGGTGAAAAAGCACCATAGCCAGCTAATACATACCTGTATTGAATAAGCACCATAACCATATAATACATACCTGTATAGAACACGTAGCCAGCTAATACATACCTGTATTGAACAAGCACCATAGCCAGTTAATACATCCCTGTATTGAACAGGCAACATAACCAGATAATACATACCTGTATAGAACACGTACCCAGCTAATACATACCTGTATTGAACAAGCAACATAGCCAGTTAATACATCCCTGTATTGAACAAGCAACATAGCCAGATAATACATACCTGTATTGAACAAGCACCAGAGCCAAATAATTAGGAATGGACCCTCGAATCCTTAAGATATTTGAGATTCGAGGATTAAAAAAAAAGGATTTAAAACTCAACTCCTTATTTTCAAATATTCAAGTGAAATTTATTATAGAGCTCTAATAATGCTTATTGGTGGTTCAGAACCAATTATAATTATAGGATGAAATAACAACTAAGTCTCAGACCAGTAATTTAACATTTAATTGAATGTATGAATGTTGTAATGAATGGATTATAAGAAAGAATGTTACTATTTAGTTATTATTTGTATTTTCTATAATTCTCTTAAATTTATATTTCCTCTTATCTTCATAAAAAAAAGTGGATTCGACCCAACTCTACTGATAATACATACCTTTAGCCAAGACAGTTTTATGAACCATTTTCATAGAATAGTCAGCTTATTTATGCAGCTTCATCCACCGTGTGGTATTTAATTTATGACAGGTAGTCAGGGCAAGAAATGAACTGAATAAAGAAGTTATGACATGCTTGAAACCTCTACTTAAACTGTGAAATATTAATCAAGCCATGATATCCAGGAGCTTAGCTAAGATCAGTGGCTAATGCAAGTACAGTTTGTATTATAAACAACAAAATCTATTAGATTAGGAACATACACATATTACCATATTCACTTGGAAAGAGCTAGTAGGCACATTTATATATTTCCTTTCTTAATTGATGTCTAAAAATGGTTCTATTTATTCACCCCTATAAATAAAACCATAAAAATTGTGGTTATGTTGTCTAAATGAAATGTTGATTCACTTCTAGTACAATCAATGTTGACAATTCCCCTGGGAAAAAAAATGCCTAAAGCCATGGGCATGAATGTTGATACGTTTCTCTTATGATATTTAACCACTATCAAGAATTTAGCCTCTTTCACTCTCTCCACGAAATGTTGAATAGTAGGCCACTAACTAAGTTAGCAGCATTCCATAGTTGGGCAATGCATTTTTTTAACATGTGAGGGACCAAATAAAGTGCGTTCACCGTAGGAATTGTTTTCTAAAAGGCCTTTTTCCCTACCAGATATCTATTATATAGTAGGATATTGGTAGGAAAAAAGACCATTCAGAGAGCAATTCCTACCGTGAATGGAGTAGATCTCACTTTTATTTTAGTATTTAGGAGAAAAATTAATATTTATTTTAGTAAATATTTAAATTTTGTGATTTTTCATTTACTTCCTTGACATTAAAAGAAATCGCTAAATTTTCATGATGTTTCATTTAGTTCCTTGACATTAAAAAAAATCACAAAAATTTCCAAGTTTTATTTATTTTTCCTGCCATGATGCAATAAGAGGTACTTTATAAATGACTCATACATTAGTGTTCTTCCACCAACAAAGGTCCAGCTGGGTGGCATTAAGAAGTAGTCTGCGGTGGTGGGGGGGAGGGGAGGATACGATGACAATGTAATACTTCACAACACAATTTTAGGTCCAGGGGAGGACAATGAGATTACACAAGGTAAAGAGTATCAACTAGTCCAGATGTTATTGTGGCCTGCAGTGCTGCCACTATTTTCTAATACAAAATTTCCCGTAACTTTCTGGTTTACCAGAATCCATTTCCATTTTACAGTTAATTTAGAAATTAATATAAAGGAATTAAATTTCATTTTTCACAAAATTGACTCGATTTGATCTTTATGGGGAAATGTACGCATTTGATAAGCAGCCTTAAATCTGTGTAAAAAAAGGGACAGATGGGATAGGTTTTTTTTACATCCATTACCGTTTCCAGCCTGTGGTCTGGTTCAGTTTTTTTATTTATGCCATATATTTTCCACTACCAGCTCTTTAGGCCTGTCATAGCTTCATATGCCTTAAGACTAGAACAGATATAACATCCAGTCCCTGGCCATTCATTATCGTGAAAGGGTAAACCCACATTTCAACAATGATAAATGTTTCGGCTGTGTCGGGAAGTGAGCCCAGGACTCTTAGTTCAATAGAGAGACAGAATATTAACTGAGCCAAGTCGTCGGATTACAGGCTGGGGAGAAAGATACTTTTTTTTTAATCAGCATGCTAATTGTTTTTCAGCTAGCTTTTTCTTTCATGCAAAGGAAATGCTATTTAAATCTTGCAGTTAAATGTATAAATTCGCCAATGTTCCAGATTTTGTGTGTGTGTGTGAAATTACTTGTGTTTTTACAGACAAACTTGAATTTACAGCTGCAGCCCGGTGTGCTTGGCAGCCTGATGTGCAATAAATAATAACTTCCGGCTCAGTGAGGAAGGCAATAGGAAACTACCTCAATCCTCATTTCTCTAATACACCTCTTCAGTGCACCAAGGCTTTACAGCTGACTGTGGAACTGTTGAGGATAAAATCAACCTTCGGGTCGAGTACCATACATCCATACAGCTGAGTGGCAACCCTGGGCCGGTGATATTACAAATCATACAATATCAACTCATTTAATAAGCTTAAGTTTTTATAACACACTTTTTAAACTGAGTGCTCTGAACTCCTTCTCTCCCACCCTTGACCCCAAATTTTAATCTTAGATACAAGTGTGAGCACTGCCAAGTTTTGGTTTTGAAGGCAGTGGGCAGTCTTTGTGTCATGCAATTCTGACCGTTTGCAAAGAAGAAGGTTTTAACATTTACTTTTTAGTAAATTATTCAATGCTGCCTATAACAATATATATAGTTATTCAACAATGTGCATACAAAAATAATCAAATAGCAATTTTAATTTCCTAAAAGTGAATTGTTTGTAAATGGGTTAGTGGTTCATGCTAACATAAATGTGAACCTATGACACTAAATAAATTATGTACAGTTACTAACTAGAGTTTTAGTACTAAGACTTGACTAAAGTGAAGGAGTGAACTTACTATGAAGTCCTGTTGCAAATATCATGCATCAAAATGATCCATCATGCAGATGTGAGTAGCAGCAGTAATCATGCCAGGAAAGAGAGAGAGAGAGCAAGTTAATACCAAGGTTGAGTTTCCTAGAAGGACTAACCCTTGGGAATTTACATGCTGTAGTAGGAACTGCAACCAACCCTCAGGATTCTACATAATGTAAGAGAAACTACATAATGCAAGTACAAAGACTAGAACTAAATTTGAGAACTATATATAAAGTAAATAAAAGGCTTGCAGCTAATCCTGCAGACACTTCCTTAAAGCTTGTGTCAAAATATTTTTTGAAGCGGGACGCTGGTGGGGGAATATAAAAGAAGCTGTTATGACAAAATCAAAATTTAATAAATATATATATATATAATAAAATCAACATATTGAAAGCAATGGTGTAATTTTCTGTATTAAGTGGAAACTTGACAATATAAAAAGTAGAGGTCTGCGAGATTTGGTATTTTCATTCAAGTCAACTAAATCTAAATATTTTAAAAAGCTCGTGAGTTCAAGTATATTTCATAATTTTAAAACGTTAAGAGTACAGGGTGTCTACTCAGTTAGAGGAACAAAAATTCGTGACTTTTTAGTGACCTTTTTTTACCACAAAATTCTTTTAGGGGCATATAGCCCAAACGGGTAGTAAGACACGGTGCCAAAAAAAAATCTTTGGTAAACGGTCGAACATTGTATTGTACATCGGGCCTAGCTATTGTAATAACAAACAGAAGTAATAACTATTACTATAACCATACCAACAAGAAAACTTACTGGTAATTAATTAATGATGTTTGAAGCTCACAGAAGTTAAGTCTTTCAACAAACATAAAATCTAATATTGTTCAAATTTGTCACCTAATATTTAGTTTATACACAAAATCACAACATACAGGATTTACATCTGCCTCAGTCGTTTCTTCTCCAAGTCGATTTCAGTTTGAAGTGCTGGAGCCTCTTCTTCAGCCTATTGGTGAAGTTTTCTTTGCCTTGAGTTTATTTACAGTTTCCAATGTTGTTTTTCATCTGTTAGCTTCTTCACTTTCTTTCTTCTTCATTTCTTCAATTGCTTCCCTCCTTTTGGAACTTGCTCGCCTAGCTACATGCAGCATTCCACTTGTAAATTCCACATTTTTTATGCCACCTACTGACTGAACCATTGAATATATGCTGCGTTGGTAGATTAGAGAACGCTCTTTCATATTTTCAACCAAACACTCCTTTGTTTACTGAAAAACCTCTTTCAACAGCACTGTTTCCATGGAACATTGTAAATATCATCGTGCAAAATGACAGCAATGCCTTGCAAGATTTTGCATTAATGAAGATGTTGAAGAGAAAATAATCTAGTCTGGTTTCATTGAAATCAAATGTCTTCAGCTCTTCTTGAACAGAAGACTGTTCACAGATTTCAAGGTATATGTTCAGCTTCAATGTATGCAATATGGTTGTTTGAAGCGAGTTGTTCGAGTGCTATGTTAACCCGTTGTACTCTTAGAGTGCCACTAGTCATTACTGCTGGTGAAAGGCATGAAGCACCTTTCACCATGCACTTTCGTAATGGAGACCTAGGCCCAGTCAGTTTTTGAAACATTTCCACTAAGAAGTGTCTGCAATCTTTTCTTAAGAGTTGTACATCAAGTTCTTTCACATTTTTACAAAATTTCTTCACACCAAAGCATATGTCAACGTCCGAAAAGCTCAAGAGATTTTCATTTTTGACATCAATTGCCAAGAGCTGTCCTGAGTTTTTCACATCGCTTATAACCTTTGGACCTAAGGACATAAGCAGCAATGCTATGTGCCATCAAATAAAGTTCAGCATGTACAAAGGGCAAAATTGGATTGTCATTTTGGAATATTGTAAGATATGGTTCCACTTCTCCTGCTACTGATTGCAAGAAAAAGAGTTTTGCTTCAAGAAGGTTATCTTTTAGGAAGTTTCGTACAACACCGAAATTCTTTGTTTCAAGTGGTTTGGAACACAAACAGCCACATATTTCTTTAAATGCGGAATCATTTTCAAGGCTCTTGCAATTACTTATGAGTTTTCCACCCATCTGATGGAACACATTTAAAGTGGAAAGAGGTCTGATCCACTTGAGAGGATGTAATCAGATCTTCGAGATGGAAAATCTTTAAACAGATAATACAACGAACACAGAAAAATTATGAACTTGCCATTCACATTTATCATGAGTTGTCTTATAAGCTCCATGAACTGTATGAAGAGAGCATGTGCCAACATCAATAGGTTTCATGCCTTCAGGGTTATCTAAAAAAATTTCTATCATTTGAGTGAGGTGCTTAAGGAATTTTAAATTTACATTAGGTTCATCAACAGCAATTTGTAGAACATTCTTTAAAGGCAGTCCTAATTCAGACACACTTGACATAAAGGAATCAAGGAGGTAAGCTGCAGTAGAATGCCCTAAAAACACAGAGTTAAAGTATCGGGTCGAAACCACATTTAAACTTGAATTCCAATAATGGACAATGATGTCCATTTGTCCTTTTTGGGCAATTCTATTGAGACTTTCGTCAAGTGAAACTACAAAAAAATGCAGTTTTCTTTAACTCCGCTGAGAGTTTTTCTTGGAAGAAGGGGCCAAGACCAAAGGTTGTCAAATAGCCAAGTTTGTCTTTTTGCATTTTGAACTTCTGTGCTATTACACTGTCAGGAAACATGACTGAGAAAAGATCACTGGAAATATGTGAACCTCTGTCAGAAGTATGAGTCATAACCTTATTCATGGACCACGGAATTTCTGTTTTCAAGGTATTATTTAAACAAAATTTACTTAAATCTCCTCCAAAAGATGAGGAAGATGAAACAACTCATTTAGACAAAGATGCAACCAAATATACATCATTTTCAGAAGTAGGCCTACTTATGGAAGGTAATAATTCTTTTACCGGTTCTGGCTGTTTACATCTAACTTTTTCAGCAGATATAAAGCTGAGCATTTTTTGCTTACCTTGGAGTAGGGCAGAGGTTAGTTCCAAATGCTTCTTACCTTTTCCATGAATTTTCACTCCATTCAACCCATTGTGGTTTATATCAAATTTCGATTTACAAAATGTACAAGAAGCCTTATACTGGTCATCTTCAACAGGGCGCAATCACTTTGAGTATTTATTTTCTTCAACAATCAGCCAAAACTCTTTGAACGAATATTTACCAAGCATCTTTTAACAGATTAGCCTAAACTTCACACATAAAATCTTTGAATGCCATAAAAAAATGATTTTTTCCACAACACACAATTAAAAAATAGTTTAGGCCTAATATTTTATGTGCCCATAAGACAACAAAAATCATTTAAAAAATTGGTAAATTACAACTGTTTTGAATTAATGGTCTTTAAAATTAACTGAATTATGTCAAGGATCAAATATTAACAATAATAGTATTATTTTATATTTTATAAAAAATATGCCATATTTCACTGAGAAAATGATTGCTATTTGCTGCCAACGTTAATTTGAAATTATAATATACATTTTATACCACCTTCAAATTGTAATTGGATCACTGAAAGCATAAAAAATTGATAATTGCTGCCGACATCTTGATCTAGATCCACAACACAGATGAACGCACGGTTTGTGTAGAAAATGTCCTGGTATTTTCCCGTATCATCAACAAAACCTGAATTCCAATTCATTTACTCAAAAACCATTATTTGTAGACACACACACGGCATAATGCACTCACAAACCCCACAAGATAAGTAGCACGCCACATTAAAATTTAACACAAGATGGAAAACGTTAACCTTGTCAGTGGAATCACAGACAAAACAATCACGTAACTTCTGGCTGGTGCCATCACGTGTAGTGGATAACGCTAACTTTGAAACGTTCACATTGTTATGATGTACGGAAAATTCAAACTAAAAATATTTTGTGACTTACGACCAAAATATTAAAAATTCATTACTTTTTCATGACTTTCATGATATTTTTTCCAATTAGTGACTTTTCCATGACTTTCGTGACCCAGTAGACACCCTGGAGTATATATTTATTTTAAAACAACACATTGTTCTTGAAATAAGAATTACTCATTTTGATAAATAATAAATACTTTTGAATTTTTTTTATAGAAAATAGAAATATAGGTTTTTAATTAGAAATAACAAACTTTAAAAAAACAATTTAACTGTAAGAACACTCAAATAAAAATATAATAGAAAATATAATTAAATAGTTACACCAATCATATCTTTAAAGATATTAAAATAACATTGACAATTAGAAAATGAAAGTTTATTAAATTGATGTTTTAATGAGCTAATATTTCTCAAAATATGCTTGCATAACTTTATCTACCCTGTAAGAAAATGTAAGAATCAAAAAGAGTTAGAAATTTGAAATGTTTCATATTATGTTTATTAATCTTTAGTGTAATAATCATGGATGATCATGTCTACTGTTCCAATTCTATTCCTCTATGTGCAGATGCACACCTGCATTGTATGGGCTCGCGCTAGAAATGATCTTATTGCAAAATATATTTAAATACAACTTTTAATGCTTGTAAAAGTTGATATTGAAACTTTAAAATGAAAAATATGACAGTAAAAATAATATTTGTAGTAAATAATATGACAGATTAAAAAACATAATTCTCTAACTAAATAGTCACTAAACTATTTCTAGTTTTGTAGTAAACGTATTAATTAATACAAGTTTTAAATATCGTAAGTTTGAAAAAATTCAATACAATATATTCTTGATGTTAAATTTTAAATTTAACTAAAATTATTACTTTAGAAAGGGACTAGGTATGATTATTAAAAAAAATTACTAATCTATTTAGTTATTTTTATTTTCATTGTTTTGTCAAGGCAATACAAATTCAATAAAGGATCATTCAAAATGGAATATTGAATCAGTTTAATGGTTGAGAGTAATTTTAAAGCTCTATTACGTTAGTAATGTGAAAAGTGGTATTAATTTTTAACAATTTGTTAAGTTACCAAATTATTTGTAAGTGGCAATTCCAATATTACCTAGATTAAATAGCCTATTTTTACAATTGTGTTTTAAAAATTGATTATGTACATCAAGTGGAAGCTCAAAAATTATGAGCCTACAAAACTTTTGATATTGATCTTGAGCTTAAATGACGAGCATGGCTCAAAGCTTGAATTTCAAGTACTCGCAGAGCCCTAATAAAAGTGAAAAGTGTCTATATATTGAAAAACAAAATTATTTTATGATACAAAGCCTCTGCGAATCCATAAGTTTCAATTTTGAATTAAATCCAAATCGAATCTCATGCCTAAAGAGAATTTAAAAGTAGAGTCCAAATCGAAATCTCATGTCTAAAAAGCTTTTCAAGTTGAATCCAAATTGAATCATATGTTAAATTTTAAATAATGTAATAAATAGCACTAATTTCAAAAAGTGGAAAATCAAATAAAGATCATACCACTTTTTAATCTTAGTACAAGCTATTCACTGTCATAAACAATAATTGTAACCCACATCATTCCTTTACAAACTTTAACTAAAGTAAGTATGAATTAGAAATTTAAATTTTGAGTTAAGCACATCGAATCCAATTCTAAGATTTATTGAGATTCAAAATTTCAAAGGTTTGCACAAGCTTATTGATACTATTAATAATAAGATATTCACATAAATAAGCCTTTCAAAAGCAAGCATTGATTACTTGTATTGATTATAAGTGTTGGCAATTGCATTCAAGGAAGTGTCCAGGGTTCATCAATTAGCATTCATACTTCAATATAGTATATACAAAAAGTAAGGGTGTGCAAAAATTCATCTTCAATTAGGAAAAATATTCTAGCCTTGACAATGATGAAGATTTAATAAAAGTGAATTTCCAATTTTTGTCATTTTGTACTATTTTGTAAATTTACGTTATTAATGGTCAGATGTGAAACATATAACAAATTTTGAAATAAAACTTTTTGTTAAAAAATATATTTGTAGTCTAAACTTAAATAAATAAGGCTACATAAAATAAATGTAAAATAGTAAAGGGATTACATATATTTAGCTTTATTATTATCATTTTATTATTATTATTTTTTGCACCATGTCTTACTATCTGTTCGGTTTGTATGCACTTAGGCTATGTGTAATGTTAAGGTGATTGTGAGATGAAATGGAGGACCTACAGTTAAACGTGGGATCTGAACCACGGTGGAGGCCTGGCATTTCACACATTCACAAGTTGTGACTAATACATGTATTGTTAGAGGTGAAGGAAGGGTTTGGAAATCAGATAAATCTGTACCGGGACCGAAGATTGAACCCCGGACCCCTAACACAGAAGTCTGACACCTTACCGCCTGGTCACCATCTTATTTAGCTTTGCTTAAATTTGAAAAAGATTGACTTTGCACACCCTGACACAACACAAAACAATGGATCAATAACTAAATTAATGATAATAATTTCTAAATTACTGTGCAACATGCAATGATCTACAAAGTACTAACTAATGCTAATCATCAAATGATTTTGCCAAGAAAGCTGATTAAATAAATTCTACCTAAATTAATATTTTTCCATTCCAATTTATTTAGAACACTTTTGATAAGGTGAGAAAATAAATTTGAAAAGTGACTGAATTGTGCTAAGAAAAAGACCTGAATGGACATAGGAAGCAGATATATATATAATATGTTCATTTCCTGTGTTTGTTCGTTTATGTTATTCTAATTACATGTTCTTATCTAAGTGTCCTAGCATTCTTTAAAAAATTCTTTTTTCTGCCTTTTGTTTTTTCTTTTTCCACTTTAGGAAGTTAAGTTGCATATTTCATGCTCCCTCCTGATTAATTCTGATAGAATTAAACCTAGGTCAGAGATTTGGTGGTAACGATTGATTTTCTTAAAGCAGCAGCCATTATATCTTTGTCCAATTGCAGCTATGTAAAGTGTGAAATGTGTTCTTTTCGTTGTAAAGGAAATATTGTTTGTTCCTTTTATGTGTTTCTAATCTACCTTTCCTGTACCTTCTTCCAAATATTATACTTAAGTATCATAAATAATAATATTGTGATAAAAGAATATTTTTAGAGTCTAACATTGCTTTTTATGAGAGTTTTAGGAACTGAAACTTAAGAGGTAACCAGTCACACTGGATCAGCCGAGAAATGTTTTTATTATTCTTATAGACAAGACTGTGGCTCACTTTTACCAATTCAGATTAGTTTGATGTTTTAGTGTGTGATTAGATATTAAAATTCATACAGTGAGGTTTTTTAATTGAGAACTATTTTAGTCAATTCTAAAATCCAATTTTTTAGAATTTATTTATACCTATGCCAAAAATGCTTGAACCTATTTAAATAGTTAAATTAGGACTATTTTTTTTTAAATTTAGCTTACATCAAAACTTACTCAACACTTGTTAGACAAAATATTTAGTTTTTGTTTGGAAAACTTACAATTTAAAAATAAACTAAAGTAAAAATTACGAGTTAGATATATTTCCTACCCCTCTAACCGAAAATATTTTTGGCATCTACCACTACATTTAGCTCAATTGAAACAATCCTTTTCTGATCAAATTGTCATAAGCTTTAAGTTTATCATCAAATTATAAATCTGAAAAATAAATATAAGATTAGAGTATAAATTTTTCCCCCATTTCTTGTCCTGTTCCCACAGAAAATAGTTATCTCCCACCCGAAAATTACACTAAATCAAAATGTCATTCCCGCAATATGCCTATTTTATGAACCTGAGAAAATGATCAAATGGCCTATTAATGGACTTAGGTGTGCTTCAATTTTTATTTTCCTAAAATATAGTGTCAAACAACTTGCTGATATGATCATAGTATTGACATAATGTGTCACCTCCGCATTGTAGAACTTGGTCTTCACATCTAGAGGTTTAAGCACCTGGAACTTGAAGAACTTACGGAAAGACTGACGAGTGTTGGTTAGAGTGAGGTAGCTTACTTCACAGACCAAACTGAAACATCACAGAGAGTCTTAAAATAATGTATTAATTTATCTTATCAAGGATCCCATAAGCCTATTTCCCAATTGTGTTAGTATTAGTTCAATATTTGCTAATTTATTATTATAATAATTATTAGTGCCAGTAAATTGTGTTCTACAATAATTTTTGGATCTTAATAAATTTCACTAATATTTATTAGTCTAATAATATTAATCATCAGTCAGCTATTTTATTTTATGGTTATGTTATTTGGAAGTTTAGCTTGTGTGTGTATATACTGTTGATGGATCATTTCTATTAAAAAAATTTAAACAAAGAAGGCAAAATATATATCTTTGAGTTAATTTTTTTTTAAATTTGGAAAATTTGATGATACTTTACCAAAAAAACAGAACCAAAAAACTTGGAAGACAATCTATATGTTACCCAGGTGGGAAATTCTTTTTCAAAAGCTGGATCCTATAGAAGTAAGTGTTTATAATGTTATTCATAAATCTACACACAAATGAAAATTCGTTTGTATTAACTCATTTTAAATTCCCTAAATTTGAATTCATATTGTCAAAAATAAGTTAATTTTATTCCAGGTGATTTGCAGAAACACGCTTGCTCTGTAATTAACTAATGAGGAAGAAGGGATCATTCATTTAAAGAGAAAAAAAATAAATAAAACAAGTTAAATATTTAAAACTAAAAAACCTAAGCTTTTTCCTGGAAATTTTGGTATGGGAACAAAAACTTGAAGATAAAGCTATTCACAACATAATAGTCATCAACTCAGATAATATATATACTATTGACAATGACAACAATGCTTTTGATTATATTTGTAATTGATAATGTTCCTATTTTAATGTTCCTATTATAAAGCATTTCTTTAATCCAATGTTCATAAAGGTCCAAAGCAGTATTTTCTTATTTGTATGTTGAAATGCATTGTATTTTAATTTTTTGTTTGTTGATAAAAATAGATATTGTAAATAATGATTTATTTTTAATAAATGTCTAGTTATTAGGATGTTAATAAATCAAGCATATTTAATAGAAACTCCCAAAAAGTTTATCAAATATTAATGGTGTACAAAGCTTCGAAAAGTCTTAGTCGAAGGTCAAATCTCCTTCGGCTTCGACTTTGACATCTACAATAACCTTCGGATATTCGAAAAATTTCGAAGTAAGGATAAAACTTCAATAAATCATCAAACGATTTAGTTTTATCTTACTAAATATTATATTTTTCAATATTTGATCATTTTAAAACTGTTACTAAATTGAATTTTAACACTGACTAGTAATTTAACTAAAACAACATAAGCATGGATCAAATACCGGTAAATTAATGTTAATATATTATATTAACTATCGCCAACATAATTTTGTAAAAAATAAAAATACTTATAAAAAAATAACACCATGGTCAATGGTACAAAGCAGAGAAAGCACTTTTGTGTTATCATCGCAGCTCGCGTCTAATGTTTGGTCCTAAATATTCTACCTCTTTGGAATTATCCGTGACAAATTTACAATTGCAGTTTGATACAGAAGTTTTTCATAGCCTCTTCACATTTTCTTTATTATTAAAAATGGCTGATACAGAAAGTAGGAAACAAAAACGGAATTTAATTTATAATTATTATCAGAGAAATGCAGATATAAAGACATGCATATGTAAAGTTCGCAAAATAATATTATAAACTCGATGATGTAAGTAAAAATTAATTGTTAAGTTACTAAGCTTATCAGTAAGCCTGTGTGCACTAGTTATTAATATAGTCCTTAGGGAACAAATAAGCAAATTTTCCTGGTCCTTGTTACTGACAAGATCAAGAAAAATAATTAATTTAAAAATTAAAAGTAGCGTTAAGTGACAACAACAGAAATCCTAGGTAGCTTCGACTTCGACTTTTCTTTGCAAGTTTCAAGATTCGCTTCGACTTCACTTCACATTTAAAAAGTGGCCTTCGCACACCCCTATTAAATATATGCCAAATTGTTATTTTATTAACCATACAACGTTAATAATAAACTACTAATATTATCAGTAAATTTACATTAGTTTAGTATTTCCGTGAAGTATAAAGGTAGTCCTAATATATTTGTTAAACTCTACTGATAATATTAACTAATTTACTAATATTAATCACAAGTAACTAATATTAATGTGAAACAAAATCTCATAATATAAAAGAAAAATATTAGTTTATTACTAATATTTATTAGACTAATATAGAGATGGGTCGAATCTACTATTTCTCAAATTCGAACCTATATTTTATTTTCGAATCTCAAATCTGAATCCTAGCAAATTGTTAGAAATTCTAATGATTTACATATATATACCTACATTATGCAATACAAGCCTAAACTGTGAATTAAAATTTATTTCAATCATGCTTTCAATTTTAACCAACCAAAAATACAAACAAATATTTTTAATAAAGCCTAAAATAACATGCTTAACAATTAAACATACATTGGAAATAGTGAACTCAATAATCCTTAAGTATGTTTAATCATCATTTGCTTATATATACATTATCTACCTTCAGGTAAAAAACAAGAAATATATTCGATTCTTGCGATATATCGATTTTTGAGAGTACATTCTATTTAAAACATGAACATATTTTCGACTCCAATATGTTCATTCCCATTTTATAAGGCAGGAATATGTTTGAATAGTTTTACAATTACTTCAATAACATATTTAAAAAAAATAATAAACTCTTAGTTAAGATCAATTTAACAACAAATAGTGAATTAGCAAGACATTTGATTCTTAAAATTCAAGAGTGCTTACTAAGTGATCAGATTATCTGAATCAATTTTAAACAAACAATCGATATACAATACGTAAGCTGGTATTCATAAATAAATAGTTTTATCTGTGTCTGACAGTATTTATTTTTCATAAAACCCACAAAAATATCTAACTTAAGGATTGTATGCAATAAATTGGGGTTCTTTGCATAGTTCTAGGTAATTAAAATCAGTTGGGTAGTAAGAATTAACAGTATTTTTATCTTAATCATCACTCTGGCGAGTAAACATCATGGCGGCTGACTTTGTATCATGTGTAATGTGATCTTATTTCTATTTTTTAAAAAAAACACAATTTGTTTGATTTATTTTGAGTTTATTTGTAATTCTAGTTTTGATTCTCAGTTTTTGAAGCATTTTAATGTGTTCATTAAAATATTTACAAGATTGTTGGTGAGGTGAAAGTTTTAGAAGTGAGCAGGTGCAGAAACGGTCAAGTTCAAGTTTACCATAGAGGTGGGAGGGTAGGTTAATAGGCACATAAGATTTTCCACACCTAGCATTTTTTTTAATAATGATTTTAATCACGCTAATCTTGTTTATCCGACAAAATAAATATTATGGATTAAGTTGTGCTTTTCAAGTGGGCCTATCTAAGTAATGTTTTAATTCAAAATATTATGGTTTGTTTATTAGGTGAAAGATTCGAACATCGAATCCAGTAAAATACAGAATCCTCGAATACTTGGTGGATTCGAGGGGCCCATCTCTAGACTAATACAAGTGTGAAATAGGTCACAGGTATTGTAATAGGCTGGATCATATATATTGCAAAGCATATGACAATTTTGACATTATAGATCGTTAAATCCCAGACACCTTAGCTCAGTTGGTAGCGTGTCTGTATACTGGGTTTTATTTCCGGTATAGTCGAAAAATTTATCATTGGTGAAATGTGGGTTTACCCTTTCACAGTGATGAATTAATGGCCGGGGACTGGATGTTGTGCCTGTCCTAATCTTAAGTTAGTTTATATAAAGCATATGAAGCTACGACAGGCTTAGCAAGCCCGTAGTGGAAAATATATGACTTGAATAAACTGACCCAAACCAAAGGCTGGAAACTGTAATGGATGTAAAGTAAAGATTTTTAAACAATGAAATATGTTAATTAAGGTAGTAGAAATATAATAAAATAGTTGCAGCACATGTGGTCTTTGCATTAGTGCTGTATCTTGAACTCAATCATTAAATACAGTTCTATTGCCTGGATATAATCTTACACACTTTGTGATCAAGATAAAGTGCATACATTTATCTAAATAATAGTATTATATTGTCACTGTCATAAGTTTTTGTATGTAATATTGAATTTTTTTAAATTTCTATGAATTTTTCATTGATTTTAAAGAATTTACTTGAATGATTTATTCACAGGACTAATTTAATACTTTTTCTTGACCTAATTTCAATTTACAGACTTTCAATGTGTGTGAGAACCCTTTTGAATTATTAATGTTTTTGTTATTATACTTGTTAGCATGAGTAAACACAAAGATTTTGTGATTGTGACAAAAAAATGAACGTAACAGACATATTAGACTAATCATCAACCAACATCATAGATTAGATACAAACAAAAACTTGAAAACAAACTAAAAGGATTGACATGTTTTTTACCATCTTAGAATGTACCTGGATATCAAAATGATAGTAATAATATTTATGAGTTCAATCAAGAATGTCCTATGGCATATCTATCTGGAGAGTTGGGGTTTGGGGGGTAGAGGGACAATAATAAAATTTTATAGTTAGAATTTTACATTTGCAAGATAGAATCTTGAAAATTATATTTGGTACCAAAAAATGTTAACAAACAAACAAAAAAATTTATACAGACTGCTTTTGGTGCTAGTGTGGGATATACTCACATGTGAGTGCCCACCTCTTTGACCTCGTGATGAATGACATCATCCAGTGTTTCCTGTTGTCTTAACTCTGGAGCTGCCCCATTGTTGGATAGAGGGATACGTTGAGAGCTAGTCTGGAGGTCAGCCTGGAACACACCAACAGCTAAAGCTCCAGTGAGCTCCTTCATGAGCCAAGCTCTGCACACACAATAAGATATACCAAGGCTGTTATCTGACTTGTATTAAAAAGACACATTTTTACCGAGATAATTCATTGCTCAAAAATCAATATTTTTAATGATCTTTGCTATCAGTGTTTAATGATTCCTTTTAATTTTATCGATTTATTGTAAAATAAACTGTACACTTTTTTTTAGGAATGTGCGAGTACTCAAACATTCGAGTTTAGGTTGCTGTTCAAACTCAATGATTTTTACAAAAATCGAAAAATTTGGGCACTCAAAATTTTCCATTTTTTTCTCAAAAATTTAGAGTTTGATTAATTTTATTCAATTTTTAGATGTTATTTTATAGCAAATAAGAATCCCTCAATATTTCTTCTTGTCTAATAATAAAAAAAAGTGAAATTATATATATTTAAAAATCTGAATTTGTATTATTATAGTTTTTTTCACAAAAAAAAAATTCATTCTTAAGAATCTATGTTTGTAAATGGATCTATTAAAGAAATTCAACTCGAAATATTTCTCTACCATCTCTTCATATTACTAAAACCTGAATATTTTCATTCAAACTCAACTTAAAATTATAAACTCGCACACCCCTAACTTTTTGTATGAATGTTAGGTTAAGTCCATTTTGTTGCTTGACCATAGGTTCCTTCTCCTTTCTCAGTACAAACACCACCGTCACAACCTATAGCAGCGATAAATAACACTTTTATCACATTGTTCACAGCTCTTTTATTTAATTAAATATTACAAAAGTAGGATGAATTTGAAAGTAAATGCATAAGAATTTGGCTCTGAAGACAATATGTAATGATCCCCAGCACACTCTAACGACGACGATGGAAACCTGGCATCCGGCTTGAAAAGAGCACATTTGTGTACACTTTACATTGATAATAAAATTTAGTATTTAGGTGGGATGGAAAGGAATGCAAGTAAAGACCAGTATTGTTTTAAATTTTTATAACTTTTTTTGGACGCAATTAACAAAATATTGATTCAACATTTGTTGAATATTTGTCATTTGTATCCTAGAGTTTGAATATTGCCTTTCTTTCTTTGTTTAAAAAGTTTCTCATCAAATGCTAATATGCTAATGACACATATTCAAGAACTGTTGATAATACTATGAGTAGAAAATTAACCAAACATTGAAGCAATATTTTATTAATTAGGCCAAATAAATTGTTGTTATAAGAACTGCAAAAATACTTGCTTTAACTCATGATACTTACTACCTTAAGTCTACATGTTTACCAATAAAATTGACATATTAAGTCATTATCATATTATGAAACTTCAAATGATGGATTCTTAAATTCTCCCTAATTATTTGTACTAAGGACTAGAGAAAATGTGAGATTATTATTCTTGGTGATTATAATAGTAACAAATGTAGTATATGTGACCTTTACAAAGACCTCCTTGGCGACCTGGTTGCTGTCATTGTGGACACAGATATAACTGGAGAATGTCTCCCCCAAGTAGATATTACTGCAACAAATGATCAAACGACCAATAACATGATTAACAATAAACCGTTTAAAACAGATTGCAAAAAACAAAGACCTGGATAAGTCAAACATCTTAACATATTTCCTGGTGCGTGACTAGTGTACAAAGCATAAAACTGATTTAACTTGAACTTCTTGTATTTTAATGCTTTTTTGGGAAATCACCCTACTTCCTATTCACTAACAATTCAGTTCAGTCAATTGCAAGAGTGACTCCTTAGACCAGGGTTTATTAAACTTTTTCCACTCACGACCCCTTTTTGCTCAAGAAATTTTTCTGCAACCCAGGATATATAGGCATATAGAATAAGTATACAAATCAAACATTTACTGATAATCTCATAAAGATTTATTTTAAAACAATTAATTAGTATACACATAATTTTACCAGTTATTAAAGACAAAAGCAAATTTGCATACTAATGAGATGGATGGGCTTGTTTATTTTTACATAAAGAATTAAATCTTGGCTGAATATTTGATACTGCAGGACGTAGAGCATCTTAAACTTTTTCAGAGTTGATCAATATTTTGATTTCCTAAGCTCATCAATGCTGAGAACATTGCTTTGCATAGATACATAGTACAAAATGTCAGAAGTATGTTCAGGACCATTTCAAAAATTGTTAGAAATTCTTTCCTAGTTCTAAGCCAAAAATAATTTAATGATTTTTAGCCAACTTAATTTTCAAACCTGTGTCACTTGATAACTCAGCAAATTCTTCTTGAACTTTTGATAGTAGATGATTGACTTTTTGACCCAACTTAACTTTTAGAATCAAAATTTGAAAAGAAGTATTTCTGAAACTATCTCTCCATGCACTTCAGATGAGCAATTATAGCTCTTGACAACCAGTGGGTATGCTAGTCCTGCACTAGTTTTTTGTTTAATTCAATGCTGTCTGTGTGAACTGTGTAAACACTATGTTTAAATTGTTAATATATATACATGTAATTAATTATTAATTTTAAAACTAATATTGGTTCATATTCCAAGAATACTGTTTTTTAAGTAATTCTTCTTCCAAAAGGTTCTACTTAGCACAATAGGAAACCTAGGGCTTGTTACTTGAAAAACACAAGGCAAGCTAGGAAGGCTCTAATGACCTTGCCCAATGTCTAAGGGGTTGCAACACATTCCTTTCCGCTCGCCCACAAGTAATTGGCCAATGAGCTCACTTTTTACACCCCAGGTCATACTGATCATGTGAAGCAAGCTAAGCATTGTGCCAATTATTGAAAAAAGATTCAAGATCGCAATGTTTATTTATTAATATAATTTAGTGTAGTTTAAGTAAAATTGCATTATATACATAAAATTAATTGTAAAATAATAATTAGTACACATAACAAGCTTTAAGAAATAGACTAATTAAATATATTGAGTTATGTTTAGGTATTCTAGTCACATGTACGATCATGTATTTGGCGGACACATTTAACCATTCTTTCAAATTTAGGCATTTCAGCACTGATAGAGTGGGGAAAGGAGGGAGGGGACGGGTGACGAGGTTACTTAAAACATTGTTGAGAGTAATTATTGTTTTTCTTTAGTAGAAAGGATTGTGGAGTTTTAATAGTGTTCTTTTAGTTTTTGTTTTACATTAATGACCTATTAGTCATTGTGATTTTAAATAATTATACATTAAAGAATCTCAAAAGTCAGGAGGGTGATTTCACCATTTCAAGATGATTTAGAAGGAAAAGGTAAAATAAAATATATTTTCATATAATTTACTTAATCAGTGGCACACCCAGCCATTTACTTTGGGGGGAGGCATTCAATCAAGGCTGTAGCAAGAATGACATTTTGATGGAGAGAGCGGGTTTGGGGTTGCACAGCCTCCTAAGCCCTGGAGGCCAAGAATATTTATAAATATTAAATGCTTTTATAAATCATTTGGAGTAGTTTTATAGTGATTAAGAGATTTAAATAATCAAATGGTATCAAAGCTATTATTTATATGTTTTTTTCAATTGTTAATTTTGTGTGTAACGGCAAACCTTTTGAATATTAGGCTTAAGTCTGAAGCCTGGTCTTAAAATGTAGCATATACATTCGACACATCTTCAATGCTAAAAATTTTAGTTATACTTAATATTATTTAAATTTATATTAACAATATTTGTGGTGTTGGGGAAAGGGGGGATCAAATACCATATTTGCCCCTCTCCGCCTTGGGTACACCACACCACTGATTACAGCATAAGATATGTGTAAATATCTTGGCAATAAACCAATGATGTAGCAATAGAGTATTAATAGTCCGAGATAATCTCCCTCATGTTAGTAAGAGGTTACGCATCTAAATAGCTTAAATTCTCAAGTTGGGAGATTTGTTTATTTCCAAGCAGAGTTGTGTGAAATAAGTTAGGCTTTAAGAAATAGTTTTAATTGCAATGTGAGTTGAACAATCCACCTAATTCCCCCTCACCAAGATCTGATGGATGCTTGATCAATGTATCACTTCATTTTTCTCAGAATATGCCACTGCTTACAACTTAATCTTTAGGAAGATTATTTTCAATTATAAAATCATCCATAGCTGTAGACATTACTTAAGAACCATTTTCTAGCCTCTTCTTCCCTAATTTGAATTTTTTAATAAAACTTTCCATTTTATCTTTTAACATAATTATGTCACAATTTGTTGTGTTAAGAATCAAGGTTGGAGTGAAGTCTAGCAATGAAAAATAGGTGAGTGCTACCAGAAAAACCTCGAATTCATTATGTGTTTGATTTTGAATTAATTTTTGGTCATTGAGCGTTAAGAAACATTTTACTGTTAACAAATTTTCCACGACCCCACATTAAGCTACGACGTCACGGCCTACAATTTAAGAAGGCCTGCCTTAGAAAACAATATACGAATTATTATAAGTTTTTGGCACAATGGGAACAGTATTTTGATGGAAAGAAGGTATAATACGGGAAAGACTTGGTAATGGTATTTATGGATGTGGAGGAGGCATAGAATAGCGTGGATAGAAATAAAGTTTGTAAAGCAATAGAGGAGACCGAAGTGGAAAGACGAGTTGTAATTAGAGTGAAAAGCGTGTATAAAGATAATAGGAGTTGTGTTAAGACAAAGAGTTGGAGGATGGAGTGGTTCCAAATTTTTTTTTTAAATGAGTGAAGCAGGGGAGTTGCCTATCATTACTATTTGTAATGGAAATGGAAATGGTCATGAACAAAGTGACAAGAAAACTCAGGGAGGAAAGAATAAAAGCCATGATAAAAGGAACAACTAAAAGAATGGAATGAGGAAGTTAGAGAGTATGGAATGAAAACTAGCATGGCAAAGTGTGAAGTGATGGTAATGACAAGGAAGAGGGTAAGGCCTAATAAAGCTATAACAGGGTGACAACAAAACATATTTTACAAAATTCCCTGACTACTTTTTTCCAGTTTTAATGGTGGATGATGACTTGTTTTAATGATTATTGATCACATATTAAAAAAATGTATCTACTAAACATAAACAGTTTTATAAGTTATTTAAAAAATTAAAATGTTATTTTATTTAGGTATTATTAACTTTTGTTTTAGTGTTTGGTTGCGAAATTAATGGGATAATTTAGACATTTTTTATTTCCCTGACTTTTCCTATTTTTAGTTAAATTCCCTGACATTTCTCTGTTTTCCCTGTCATCCAAAAATTCCCTGGCTTTTCCAGGTTTTCCTTGTCTGTAGCCAACATGTATAAAGTGGGATGGAATAGAGCTGAGAAACGTGTAAAACGTAAAATATCACTGAAGTGTGACTGAGGCAAATGGTGAAAGTAGTGAGGATGTAATGAGAAGTGGACAGCGGGAAGACATCCTCACCGTGAGTTTATATCTGCCACATATTATTAGGATTTATTAGTTCTTGCATTTATAGTGATAATCATATGAATAAGGTATTTTGAGTGTATATGTTAACAGAAAATTAGCACGCTACACAGGCTATATCTTCTTTGAACTCTTCTCCCAAGAAACCAATAATAACCACTCATTTCAAATTAATAAGCATAAGTTAATTGTATCTGAGCAACAATCCCACAGATGTTTTCTGATGTCATGAATGAATAGAGCCATTGAAGACTAGTGGCAACAAAATCACATTAGAGTCCCATTCTCAGAGTACCATATTATGATTATTGTGGCAGGCAGCCAGCGCCGACTTCAGATTTCTATTAAACCTCACTACATGGGATGGACATGGGTAGTAGGGACTTGGGGAATAGTGAAGAATGCCACTGCAGAAACAAATATTCTTGAAGATTTGTGACATGAACTGGCTTCCATTGTCAGACACCAAGTTGCAGGGGAGATCAAACTTTTTGAACACAGACCCATTAAAAGCTTTTACTACAAGATTGGCGGTGGGACAGCTTAAGGGAACCAAACAAACATATTTAGTGAATGCGTCCAGGACTGGTAGCAGAATTCTGTTTCTCCCCTTGTTTCTCGGCAGAAGGCCAAAAAATCTACAAACACAGATTTCAATGGAAAGCTGGCAACATCGGAGGAAACTCCTCAAACTTCATGTTTTGAATGGGTTTGGATCTGATGCAGGTTTCACAAGTTTTCACATCCCCCTCCAAAATAATGCTTTCCTAATTTTAGCAATGGTATTGGCCCCCCCTAGATGCCTGCCTATCAAGGACTCATTAAAATGCTCAAAAATCATGTTTACAAGTTTTTTTACACACAAACTTTACAATCGAAGCACTCACTACTCTTCACAAGCAGCTCTCCAACTCACAAGAAGAGTAAGTTAGTTGCATTCATGAGGATAAAGCGTGCAGCTTGCATAAGTTACAGGATGCAAAACCACCTTGTTTTCTCGACTCAACACTGTGCCTAGACCAGAAGTAAATGCGTCAGTACATAATATATAATATAAATGCCCTATCAAAATCCCCTATCTTGAGAATGGATGGGCTCGTCAAACATTCTTTTAAGGAAGTGAAGCTCTGAGCAACCTCAGGACTCAACAAAAAGTTTTCTTTCTTTCTTTAAGTCATAAATTGGAGCCTCTACCAAAACTAAATCGAGTATAAACCTCCTGAAAAATCCCACCATGCCCAAAAACCTAACACAGCTTTTGATCAAACACCTTTGGCAATGCATTCTGCATTTCAGCATCTGACAACATACATCTCTTGTAACTAGCTCACTCTCTTCAAAAAATCCACTGGATCACATCCAGAAACAAACTTTAGATTTCATTTCATGACTAGACCACATTATAAATTGTCAGTTGTCGGAGGCCATTGATCATCTCTGCGAAATTCAAGTTCTTTCTTCAATACCATCCAAACTATCAACAAAGTCATCTTCCTCCCCTGTTTCTTTACCAGCATCAAAGAGTACTCCTACTGTGGGTTGTGAACCCATTGCTAACTCTAATTTTTCTTGAAAGAATTCACATCTTTTTAGAAAATACATAACTTATAATAGTTCCTGAATGTTCTTGGGATTTACTTCTCTGACCCTGAAAGCATGACCTCTTACATGTTTCAGAGTATTTTCATACTTAACCTTTTTTTATGATTATGTCGCCCCCTTACCTTTTGAACTCTTTCTCCGATCTCACAATTTTGGCTACGAGAATGGATAGCTTATCTAATACAACTGGGATCTTGTCCAGGAGGATGAGACTAGCTTCCAACGCATTTTCACGTTTATTAACCATGCTTAGCTGGCAACTTAGTTACTCCATCATGTCAGAAGGTATGACCCCTCAAATTATTAGTTAATTAACTAATTGTCCTTCCCAAGATGCTTGAGATATATGCCGCACCACCATTCTGGCAACTTGTGTGATCCCAGGCTTCGGTCACTCCAGATACCACAAGGGGATTTGCTGTGTCTATATTTCTCCTACTTGCTTTAGAGATAGTACGAATAGAATTGGACACAGCCTTAGTCACTCTCCCTTGTCTGAGTGCTGTATGCACTAGATGGCCAAGACTTATCACGTGAAATAAACAATAAGCAAATCAGCCTATAATTTTGAATTCTTAAATACCTTCAAAACAAAAGTCATGAATTACTTTCTGAATACTCCAACTAGATGGCCATGATACAACTGTGTCTTGCGAGATACTAATTATATTCAATAAACATATTGTAGTGGTAGTTACAAAATAATGTGATTAAATCTGATGTGGCCATTAACTTTACCACAAGCAAAATATAACTTCTCTAATTTTTATTGTGTGATGTGCTCTTAGCTATGCTCATGAGAAGAAAAAAAATCTTAGTTTACAAACCAGCTGACTTGTCCCTAAACGTTAATAAACTTGGCGTTCACAGTCTGGGTGGTGCGGGTGACCTGCGACAATAGTATACGCTCTGCTACCATCTATTTTGCCCCACACCTCTGGACCGCATGTTCCCAACCTGGCTCGATGAACCGCATTAACCACACTGACCAGCTATCTTTTCAAATGTCTGGTCTGAGGTGGACGCTTTGCTAGTAGGTTACCTCTAGTCAGCAGTGACCAGGCACAAACCCCTGACCCTCCAAATTATGCTACCTCACATTACACTCGCATGATCTGAAGGTGATTTCACCAAAGCTTGAACCACTAGTAATTTAGTATTGCAAATACACGACACGCAGTAAATTGTCTTTAGCCATGGGGATATCGTCATCAAAGCCTTTCATATTAGAAGAGAGCACGTACAACTGTGAAAATATAACGGCCAAATATGCCAGATTTGCAGCCCAATCATTTTCATTTAAAGAGTGGCACAAGGGGCCCCTTTATTGTTATAAAAATTCTCTTTAACTGGTGGCTCTTTAGTTCTAAAACAAGATTTAAAACTTTTCTGTGATACAACCAGCAAACCTCGGTGTGCAGAATTAGGAAAATTGGTGTTCTGATTTAATGTATTTATGGGTTTGAGCAAATAACCACACTTTTAATGGATTTGTTTTGATGAAGTTCACAATGTAATCAATTTTTCATCAATTGTATGTAGTTTTGTCTGTTGAACAATCAATTCTGCCATTTGGCAAGATAAATTCTTCATCTTATCTTAGGTTCCAATTTGTTTTTCCAAATATGATCTTTGGAATTTCTGATGTTTGAAAATGTCTCTAAATACTTGATTGACTATGAATCTTCCTGACACACCTGCCATCCTCTCAAGTCACACTAATGTGATGCGCCACATCGTTTGAGAACCACTAAGTTACAGTAATTAAAAGTTATCTATTAACTTTGAAATTATTTACACACTACCTACACATAAGGCTAGTTGATTAATAAAATTATAAAACATAATGGATTTTATAACATAAAGAATATGTTTATTTAAAAAGTAATAAACAAACTAATTATTCATTTAAAAATATTAATTATTTTAATATGTTTTTCATGTATATAATTTCTTGAATGATGGTCACCATTTGACTTGATAATTATGTTATGTCATGAATATTTTTAATCATATTACTTTTATCTCATATATTTTTAATGCTTGTCAAAAGCGCAGCTTGACTTGTTTATCAATATTAAAAAATATAAAATATATTTAATTGTATCTTGTTAATAACTTTTAACTTTTTATTATTATCTTTAGTATACTATCCTTTCAACTTTCTATTATAACCTTAGGTTTTTCGAAGTCTTAACCATAATTAAAGCTAATTATTGTTGAGGTGAGAGGTAAAATACAGTAGTGAAAACTTTATTGGGCCATCTACCATATTTAATGACTTTTAGAAAATGTTTCAAGTTAATATATTATATTAGTAGGGCCTATTATATTGAGACACTATTTGAGTTAACAAGCGTTTGGTAAAATTGTTAAAATATGAATAAATATCCATTCAACCATCTTGTGTATGTGTAGCAAACATGTCTTTGGTTCCATAGTTTCTAGACGTGGAGTGTCAAACTCTTATGTAGTCTATATAATCTTTGTATCCAGGTTAAACATATGTCTGACTAACCATTGTGTTTTGGGTGTAACAAATATATGTTCAGAGGCGTGTTAAAGCATTAACGAACTCCTATTAAGCACTTTGCAGCAAAGATAAAATAACAAAAATAATCTTCACCAGAAATGAATCTCAAGACATCCAACTTGATTAGTCAGAGTAACCTTCTACCAATTGAGCTACATTAATCCTACCTTATGTTTATATAATTATTATATACCAAATAATATTTCTAGATATTCAATGGGTTTTTTTTCCACACAAATAGCTTGGTTGGTCACTGGCATGAGAAATAAGGATTAGTAATTTGATGAAATAGTAGAGGAAGCAAGGCTGAGAGAAATGATATGGTCATGAAACAAGGACGGAAAGAATACCAAGGAGACCCGCCTCAGTGGCGTAGTTGGCTAATGCGCTAGTCGTGTTGAGCTCGACTGCCGAGGACGGGGAGATCGAGATTCGAATCTCGGTCGAGTGAACTGGGGGTGGTTTTTCCTAAATGGTTTTCCACTCTCCTCCACGCGATTGCGGGTTCACTTCCTCTAATTCAACCTTCTCAATTCCTACTCCATTAGCGTAGTTAGTACTTAAAGTGTATATCCCGAACGGGTAGTAAGACGCGGTGCTAAATAATAATAATACCAAAGAGAATGATAGAGATGAAGTGTTTGTTCTGTACGGTTTTAACTGGCGATAATTTGGCACACGCTTTAATTATAGCAATTATAACAATTAATTTACTACGAGCCTACATTTGTGAACCGTGACAAAGTACCTGGAGTGATGAGATGATATCTGGGGCGCCCCAATCTTGAGTCTTGAGCACTTAATAAAATAATTATTTCATACAAGAGAGTTTCATGGCTTTGTGCCTCGAGACAAAAGACGCTTGAACACTGTTTTTACCTTTATACTAAAGAAAAAAGCGCAGGTGTAGGCGAGCCCAGAGCCCGTAAGAGAGAAGGGTCAATGTGGTGCTGACACCTAGTGCTAATAAGTATAATTAACTACAAACAAAATGGAGCACAGCTGGCTCAGTAGGTATATTCATACTAAACATACCGCCCTCCTTGAACTACTAGTTCAATGAATGAGTAGAACAAAAGATACAACAATCAAGAAAGAAACAAAAATACAAGATCCAACAATTAAAGCGACAAAAAAGCAAAAAGAGGAGATAACAAAAAAAAAAGATAACAAAAAAAAGGACAGGTATAATTACAATATACAACCCTAGTTGAGTGGGAGAGGAAACACTTTGACGACAGGCCTAGACATTGTTCCCATTTGGGTGCGCAGGTGTACAACTTGTACAATGCCATCTTATCCAGGCGAGGTCGAAGTTACGCGTCCAAGGCGCCAAGACAGCGGTGGTGTGTTGGGTTCATGAATTAGGACGAGATCTCCTGCTTGTAGATTAGATTTATGCGTTGTCCATTTTGAGCATTGCTGCCATCGTTTCCAGAAGTGTTGAGAGAGTGATTTGACTAAATTTCATCTTTTCAATTGGTTGCATGGTATGTCAGACACATCTGTTTCAGGTACGGCAATGCGAGGGAAGCCGATCAAGAAGTGTCCTGGAGTTAGAGCATTTAGTTCGCATGGGTCAGTGGATAGAGGGACTAGCGGTCTAGAGTTCAACATAGCTTCCACTTTAGTCGTCAACGTTATGAATTCTTCTAAGGTCAATAACTGATCTCCAATTACTCTTGAGAGGTGGTATTTGGCGCTTTTTATAGCAGATTCCCAAAGCCCTCCCTGATGGGGTGCAGCTGGAGGTTGGAAGTGAAATTTGATGTAATTTTGTGATGCAAACTGTTGAAGTTGTTGTGTGGGGTCTCGAGCTAGATAATCGTTAATGGTTTTCTTCAACTGGTGAGAGGCACCTATGAAGTTTGTCCCACAGTCCGAATATAGGTCGGAACAAAGCCCTCTTCTTGAGACAAAGCGGGTGAGGGCAGCGATGAATGCATCCGATGTAAGGTCTGTGACGACTTCGAGGTGAACTGCTTTAGTTGAGAAGCAGACAAACAAGCAGAGATAGACTTTAATTGGCTGGAGGCGTCTGAGAGTGTGTAACTTCACTGAGAATGGACCTCCATAATCCATTCCAGATTTGAGAAATGGGCGTGAAGGAGTAACTCGAGGTTCAGGTAGATCGCCCATCATTGGAGTTATGAGCTTTGGTTTGTGGCGAAAGCAACGAATACATTTGAAAATTCGAAGTCTAATTGTGCTGCGAGCAGAGAAGATCCAGAATTGTTGGGACAAAATAGACTGCAGCAATTGAGGTCCAGCATGGAGATGTTTGAGGTGATGGTGATCAATGATCAGGTTGACAATGTGATGGGATTTTGGTAACACGAGAGGGTGTTTAGCTTCATGAGCCAAATTTGAGTGACTGAGTCGTCCGCCTACCCTCAGTATTCCTTGGCTGTCCAGGAACGGGGATAAGCGTTGAAGTTTGGTGCTGCATGGTTTCTTAGCCTTAATGAGCTCTATGTCGGCGGTGAAGGTTTCAGATTGGATAACTCGGCAGATGCGTTGAATAGCTTCATTGAGCTCTTGAGGGCTGAGGGGTCCTGTTTGGCGATCTTTTGATCTGCAGTGTTTAAGGAAGCGAAGTACAAAAGCCATTATGTTGACGAGTTTCGTCCACGACGAGTATTTTAGCAGTAATGTTTGAATCGAGTCAGTAAATGGATTCACAATGAGAACATTTAATGGTGAGGGTTTGACATCGGGCAATGCCGCTTCGGCCACAGGAGTGAAACGAGAAAGAGGCCACTGTTCAGGTGGAAGAGAGAGCCACGGAGGACCAGACCACCACAGGGGATGATCGTTAATATCTGTAGGGGATAAACCTCGAGAGGCACAGTCCGCTGGGTTGTGGGAAGAAGCGACATGCATCCAAGTGTGAGGCGGTAGCCATTCTTGGATTTGGGCGATACGATTAGCCACATACACTTTGAGCCGATATGGTGGTGTATGAATCCACGAGAGGACAATCATAGAATCTGACCAAGCAGTTCTTGAGTCAATTTTACAATGTGGTGATAAGAGGTCAGTACAATAGTACATAAGTTTGGCAAGTAAGTGAGCGGCGCAGAGTTCCAAGCGAGGTATGGAAATTCTTTTGAGGGGAGATACACGTGATTTGGCGATGAGAAGACTAACGGTCACGTTGTTGTCGGGGTCAAGACATCTGAGGTAGAGGCAACACCCATACCCTGCCTCACTGGCATCACAAAACCCATGGAGTTGAACGTTGGAAGCAGAAGCGAGATAGACATAGCGTGGTATGCTAATGGCTTCCAACACGGGAATATTATTCAAAAATCTTTCCCAGTTTTTAGCAATTTCAGCAGGTAATGGTTCATCCCACTGTAGGCCTAATGTCCATAACAGCTGGATGAAAGACTTTGCCCAGAACACGACAGGAGTTAACCAACCGCAAGGGTCATAGATTTGAGCCACAATTGAAAGAACGATACGCTTTGTAGGCTTGTGAGCGTCTCCTGCCACTCGCATGCGATAGGAGAAATTGTCAGAGTCAGGTGTCCACTGGAGCCCGAGAATGCTGAACAATGGTTGTTCTGGTGTCCGAAAATAGAGAGGGGTTTCTCTATGGTCCTGTGGCACTGAATCAAGAAGTTGAGACGTATTACTTGACCATTTTCGTAATTCAAAGCCTCCTAATTTTAACAGCTTGGTGAGTTCATCTTGGAGAAGTAGCGCATCTTCTATGGTGTCTTCTCCACAAACTGCATCATCTACAAAAATTTGTGTTTGCAATACTTTGGATGCACGTGGGTAGTTGTGTCCTTCATCCTTCACTAACTGGCGGAGGGTTCTTAGTGCAAGATATGGGGACGAGGTAATTCCATAAGTGACAGTGCTAAGTTGGTAGACACTAAGAGGTACTGCGGGACTGTCACGCCAGTAAATCAATTGGTACGTTTGATCATCAGGGTGTATCAAGATCTGTCGGTACATTTGTCTAATATCGCATGAGAAGACTATGGGGTGGCGACGGAAGTGAGTGATCACATCACAAATATCATTTTGAAGTTTAGGCCCAGGTAATAAAACCTGATTTAACGAAACTGAGTTGGAGGTGCGGGCGCTGGCATCGAAAACGACCCGTAGCTTAGTTGTGGATGAGGTTGATTTCATGACTCCATGGTGGGGCAAGAAGTAGTGTGGCGAGTTCATAGTTGGATGTGATTTGCATTCAGTCATATGACCAGCTGTAAGATAATCCTCCATGAAGTCTACATACATTTGTCTGAATTGAGGTTGAGTAGCAAATCGTCGTTCTAAAACATTAAATCTATTTCTTGCATTATTTGAAGAGTCAGCGAGAGGAGGGTGAGATTCCTTGAATGGTAATCGTACTACATATCGACCGGTATCATCTCGAGTGTGCGTAGAGACAAAATGATCTTCACATAATTGTTCTTCTTTAGAGAGGCCCACGCTATGTGGAGGTTCTTCAAGTTTCCAGAAGTTTTGCAAGGAGGAGTGAAGGTCGATATCATTGGTAGAGAGCATAGTGGTGACACCATTAAAATGTGCTGGAGGTACACTGGGTGCAGAGCAGGGGGTGGGTCCCATAAGAACTACACCAAAAACAGTACCAAAGGCAATGGGCAGGTCCTTTCCGAGAATATATTGTTCACCAGTCATAATTTGTGCAAACAAGTCTGCACCTAAGAGGATATCTATGGGTGCAGGGGTGTCAAATGTGGGGTCAGCTAGGACAAAGGAGGCCATCTTCCTTTTTATGTCAGGTGAAAGGGCTGCACGAGGAAGATCTGAAGTTATCTTATCCAATATTAATATGGGATGCTCTCGGGATATTATATTTCCATTCAGAGAAGAAATATTAAGATAGGTTAGGCCTTTAGTATTTACCAGAGCTTGGGAAATACCATTGATTGATCTTGAGGCGCGAGTGCGTTTAACCTGGAGCAATTGAGCACATTGTTCCGTGATGAAACTACTTTGAGCGGCAGAATCCAATATTCCACGAACAACAAGGGAGACACCATCAGCTGTTGAGAGATTAACAAGAGTTGTTGCTAAAAGCACGGTGTTATGTACGTGTGACAAACCCACAAATTGAGTATTTGTGGTTGATACGTTGGCTGATGCTTGTTGACGTGCAGAACTCTGGGTGTTGTGTGGTAGACGAGTAGAGTGACCTTGAGTGACCTTAGACGGGTCTGGGTCAAAATGTAGTGAAGTGTGATGTCTTTTATTACATTTGTTACATGAACGTGATGATTCACAATTGTTCAGTGTGTGAGAGTGACCAAGACAATTATAACATATTCCATTAGCTTTTACAAAATTAAATCTTTCTTGAGGAGTTTTGACTTGGAAATCTGGACAGAGATAAATTTAATGAGTGGCAGCTTTACAAACAACACAATTAGTGTGAAAGGAGGATAATAGCATGACCTTGTGATTTTGATAGTACATGGGTTTGATGCCACCTGGCATCCTTGACAATGAGTAAGAAACTTGTGGTGTATGAGAAGTGTGCGGGTGCTTTTGGGTAGTATTCCCATTGTTGGCTGACTCAAGGTGTGACGCTTCAAGATGTAAAAACTTAATAAGTTCATCTACCATCAGTACATTGGTACCGCGGCTGGTTTCGAACCTGTGTCGAGTGTCGCTGTCGAGTTTCCGCAACAACAATGAAAACAATAGAGGACCTTCGAGAGCTGTGCCTTGTTCAAGAGCATGGAGATCTTGACTGTTTTCATAGCAGCTACTGAGCATGTTACGTAGGCTCTTTAGTGACCTACTAGTGACATGAGGCAAATCAATTATTTTATTTATGTAAAGAGAAGTTAAGTTTCTTATGTTGTGATAGCGACTACACAATAAATCGTAGGCTATCTGATAATTGGGCGCAGAAAGGGGGAGATTCTTAATTAAATTACATGCTTCTGAGCTTAGAGTTGACATCAGATATGACATGTTTTCAACAGGTGTTAAGCTTGAATTTTGGTGAATAGTTGTGTTGAACAAATTATGATAGCTCATCCACTGTGATGGATCACCAGAGAAGGTTGGAAGTTCAATTTTTGGTAAGCATATAGAGGGAGTTGGAACCACAAACCCGATAGGCACAGAGTGACTTGAATCGTCCAGTTGATGTTCAGGAATGGGAAGTAACATTGTTAAATTACAACTTAAAAACGTATGTAATTCAAATATTTCGTCTTGATTTTGAATTACAATATCATCATTGTAATCTTCAATTTCTTCCGAAACAATCTTAGATAGCAACACTTCAAACTCATTACTTTTGGAGTCCACTTCCTTTTTGAACAGAGCTAATTTCCAAATATGATACTCGGACAATACTTCCCCTTTGTCCACAATGTAATTTGCTTGAATTACAAACTCCCTAATCTTAACAAAGCGTTTCTTTATAAGGTCGCATTGCCGAGTGAAAGTTACGAACCTCATGTTGACCAAAATTAGTACAATAAACAAAAATATACTTGAACTAATTAAATGAGATACAATCAAAAACAAAATCAAGAGACCACCCTACAGTTTCGTGAGAAAGAAATACAACAAAACTACACGATTGTGAACCTTATCAACATGGCAAGCAAAACTGAACCTATAGTCCTGGTATACAGGGGCGAATTTACAAAAATGGTTTTGTAATTAAATACAAACTAATCTGTTGTGGCTAGCGTTTACAAAAAGAATTTAACACAATTAAAAACACTTTGTAGTTATTAATAACTTTAAGAGTAGAGTAATTTGTCCTCTTGATAAACTGTATTGTTCCATAGCTAGAGTTCATTCATTTTAAAGAAATAAATCAGGCCCCGGAGATCCAAATTTTCTGTACAGTGTTAACAGGCGAGAATTTGGCACACCCTTTAATTATAACACAAACAATTAATTTACTATGAACCTACCTTTGCGAACCATAACAGAGTACCTGGAGTGATGAGATGATATCTGGTGCGCCCCAATCTTGAGTCTTGAGCACTTAATAAAATAATTATTTCATACGAGAGAGTTTCATGGCTTTGTACCTCGAGACAAGATACGCTTGAACACTGTTTTTACTGTTATACTAAAGAAATAAGCGCCGGTGTAGGCGAGCCCAAAGCCAGTAAGAAAGAAGGGTCAATGTGGTGCTGATACCTACTGCTAATAAGTATAATTAACTACAAACAAAATAGAGCACAGCTGGTTCAGTAGGTACATTCATACTAAACATGAAGTATGTAGGAAATAACTACACGGGAGATAAAGAAAGAGATGAGAGGAGCTTATAACAGCAAGTATGCAAGTGACAGAAGATGAATGGAAGCAAATAAAGGAGGAAGAATGGTGAATAGAAAGAAGAAGATGGAGGCATTTTACTCAAATTGAGCAAGCCACAGGCTAGAAATAGTTATAAAATATTATATAAAGGTATATAATTATATATTATATAGCACACATGCGCGCACACACACACACACACACACACACGCAATATTCTTAAAGATTTGTCAAATTATGAGAGGCTACTCACCCAAAGGATTGTGGCAGGAGTAAAAACTGCCCTGCCGTTAGTGTCTCAGCCCCAGACACTGCTGTTATGTCTTGCTTCAAGTCAATGTTAAGAAGATTCCCAGGTAGATCCTTGGAGTCGGTGGTGACTACCAGGGGACTTGACAAGGTAGGCCGAGTGAGACGCATCACTGCAACCACATTGATTGTTATATTAGGACTACACTTCATACAGTGTGTGCTCATAAATATGTATACATTATATCACTTGAGTTTAATATTTTACTTCTAGTGGGTGTGTCTGTTCATTTAAGTTTAATGGAGTTTTGTGTGAGTTGCTCGATGTAAAATTGTTAGTGAGTGTGCAAAAGAGCCTTCAATTAGCTTCAAAGCCAATATAAGAACAGTATAGTTAACCACTTTAACCTAATAGAAATTTGTCTATTATGTAAGAGAGTTAAATGTGGTTGCTTTAGCAGATTGGTTAGCATCAATCAGCTTCTAAAATATCAAGTAAAGCTTTGGTTGTGCTATGTTACAGATTTTTTTTAAACATTATTTGTCCCTGCATCACTTATGTAAGTTTAGTTTTGAATTGTTCATCATTACAGGGTTATTTTTTATTACTCTTGAAAACCCCTTGTGGTGGCATAGTCTAACTAAGGCTTCAGCTCTTGCAGTAGACTTGACTGCAGATGAGAGGGAGATCAAAGTTAGAATCCCAATCGAGTATATTGAGGGTTGTTTTTCCAAAATTATTTTCTAATCTCCCTATTGTACATTAAAATTTGGGTACATTTCTTCTAAATGCAACCTTTCTGATCCCTAATACAATAGTGTACCAATTAATTTGTATGTATATAGCCTGGGCAGGTAGGGTGATGAGTTAAATAATAGAAATAGAAATTTTATTATTATTAGATTCCCAGAAATTTTGTTAGTGTAGCGAAATGTTATGATTTGTATGTGCTATATGAATAGTCTACTTTTTTTATTAATATTTTTTATCAGTGTAATAGTATGCTTAAGGCCTTATTTTATGATGTCATAATTGTTTGTAATATATATATATATATATTGATATTATAGATATATAAATAAATATTCTTATATGCTCTATAGGACAATCCCAACAATGTTTTTAGAGCAATTGGGACATCATTCACAACTCAAAATACTATCCCCCTTTGATTGAAGATAGAACATTGGTTTATTGTGAAGTTATTTTTCATGGCGTCTTAGTACTCTGAGTAAACCTTAACAGGATTCAAACCTCGATCACCCCACCATGAACAGTTCAGTCTATTGCCAAAGTGACGCATTAGACTAATATACACCCAGACTGTCTGAATAGTCCACACTTGTGCTCTTTACTTGCACCCCTTAATAAAACACGTTTCTGGCACCCTAAAGAACATAAGGTGGATGATACTTTCGAAACAGCATAGTAGCCTACACTTGAGCTCCCTGGTGGCCACTTAGGAAAGCAATGTTTCCATGGCAACGAGATCAATTTTGATAATGTTTTGTTCCCCATGTGCACTCTATAGTGGTGTTATAAAATTAATAGATGAATGTAAGCGTGAATATTTACAGTACTTAGCAACACATGTAAATTGTCATTTTCCTGTTATTAAACTTCTTATATCAATAAAAGATCATTCTTAACTGTTATTTATCATTACAAACATTTTAAAACAAAAAAATATATATTTTTATGCCATAGAGAGAATTTTAGCCTACTGACAAATGTAAATGAATAAATTACACAGCATCCAAAATTATTCATTTAACAGTTTGAGTGTATGTATTCTATTTATAACGATATTCTAAAGTGCGCGATAAGGGGAACATCGAATGTGACCATTAGTATGCGCAAGTGCATAAGGGCGGACTATTCAGAGACAGCCCCATTGTCTCGTTGCAGCAAAATTGAATTGTCTAGTTTAAATTACCCTTCAGAGCCAATAGGTCATTCTTCTCTCTTCCTTCACCTGTCATTTTCCAACTTTTTAATAAAATTTATCTCCCTAATCAAGTTAGGTTAATTCTTAGGGACGTCTCACTTGTTGATTAAGAAATTAGGGGTATGTCAGCCCAATTTCACTAAAAACATTTTAATTCTTTAAATACGATCGATTATCATTTATAACCGTATTATCGGAAGTGTAAGAACGTTTACGTTTAAAATACATTAATTAAATCAATATATTGTAGATTAACTTAAATCAAATTCTAAATAAACCACGGAATATCACAGAGCAGTATTATGAATATTATAATACATCGCACAGCTCAAGAAGAATCGATAGATTGTCATAAAAGTAATTTCTTTATCTATGGTTTCTGCAGAGCGAGCAAAAGATTTCCCCATCCACAAAAACTAACCGTTTTAAGCCTTTAAGCCAGCCTGAAAAAAAAATACTAGCCACCAGTATGGTTCTAAGATATCTCATAGATAACGCTAAAGCAATAGTATAGTTCTTAAACGTTTCACAGACAGCACTAGAGCAAAAGTGTATTTCTAAAAGTTATCATAGAAAGAAATCGAAAAATATTATCAATGTCTCATTCTGGGCCAACCTGAGGTGTGGAACCTACAGTAGCCCCATGGCTTCTTTGGTGCTGTGTGACAGCTCACAGCTGACAATTGACGGCTTTGAAAAGTTACCAGACAAAATTATGTATCCCTACGCTGAGCCATATGATCTGAAAAAACATGTGTTTAGCAGCTGTCACTTCTGACATTCAAAATTTAAGTGTATACCTAAATGTTGACTGTCAGAAGTCATCTGTGTACTGTCAGTCAGCACCAAAGAAGCCATGAGGCTACTGTATATCTTCTGGAAAGTTGAAAAAATTACCTTCAAAGTTACACTATACACCAAACTATCCCTCTACAATCGCCAAAATTAAATAGCTACAATTTCTATATATGAATCTACTGCACACCAAAACATGATGGGGATTGAAGTACTAAATGCCTATAACAACTCTACATATGTGTAGAGCCAGGTTTTTCTGTAAATTTTTAGAAAATTAGCTTCAAATTTACTCTTAATATAAAACTATCTCTCAAGACAATTTAAGTTGCTACAATTTTATATTTGAATCCACCTCATGAACACAAATAGTGGGAATTAGATTATTATTATTGTTATTATTATTATTATTATTATTATTATTATTATTATTATTATTATTATTATTATTATTAGCACCGCGTCTTACTACCCGTTCGGGT
>CABFVX010001892.1:0-69831 GCA_902151425.1 Timema shepardi | reverse complement strand
AGGACCTACAGTTTAACGTGGAATCCGAACCACGGTGGAGGCCTGGCATTCCTCACATTCAGATAAATCTTTGCCGGGACCGAGGATTGAACCCCGGCCGCCAGCATAGAAGTCTGACACCTTACCCCTAGACCACCAGGTCACTGACTTGGGAATTAGAGTACTAGAAGCCCACTATAACCCTAAACAGGTGAGGAACATGGTTCGTCTATAAATATCGAGAAAATTAAATTCAAAGTGACGTTTGACTTGAAACTAGCACTTTAAAATCATCAAAATAAAGATGATACAATTTATATATTTGAATATGCAGTATGAGCATACTTGGTGTGAATTGTAATATTTAGTGCCCAGTAAAACCCTAAATAAGTGTAAAACCAGATTCTTTTGGAAATCTTGAGAAAATTGATTTCAAAGTTACACTATACATAAAACTAGTTCTCTAAGATCAATAAATTTAATGTTCCATAATTTAAATATTTGAATCTGCGGCATGAGCACACTTGGTGAGGATTGTACTGTATTACTAGGTGCCTACAATAACTCTACAAAGGTGTAGAACCTGGTTCTTCTGGAAATCTCGAGAAAATTTAAGGTGCGTATTTTATATTTAAAAAAAAGAAATATTAAAATATGTGGACAGAAGTGCTCACTGATGGGCTATAATGTATTGACTTTAGTGCTATCTGTTGGCTTAGGCTATAACTAAAAGTACTATATGATTATGAATTCTTATGTTATCACCTTTCAAATTGCATGTTTTTCACACATTGATCATTGTTTCCACCTAATAAATGGATATAGGTGTTGTGAAAAAGCTCAGTTCATTTCTCTGTAATAGCTTCTGCAGGCACCAGCGTTATTCGATTTAATACATGAGATCTTTAAAATCTGGTTTAAAGTGTTGGTAGGAAATTTATTTGCATATGTGCTTCCATCTATACATGTCGACAGTAATAATTGCACAGTTCAAATTAACGCTATTGATGGCTCAATATGTAATTTACTATTATAATTTTATTATATAAATACCAATCTATTCTTAGCGGTTGCGTGAGTCTATCTTACATGAACAACTTTTATGAAATAATATTTTTAGGAATATGTAATTAAATACCGGTATTTTTTACATACAGAGGTACAAAATATTTATAGATTTCAAAATAAAATTTTTGCTTGATATTTTCTCTTAGTGTTATGATAAACCACATATAATTATTTTAGCACTCTGTTAAAAATAAGCATATAAAACTAACTATATATATTTTACTGAAAGATACATTTTTTGAACTGTCCAAGGGCTTTAGCCTACGCAACTAATATTTTTATTCCCTACATCCATCAATTCTTTATTCAATACAACAAATTGAAAATTGAGTCTTTAAGAAAATGTAGATGAAATAAAAACTGCTTGAATTGGTATTTTTAATGATTTTTATAAAACTAAGCTTACACAATTTTAACCAAAGTTGACCATAATATTTTGCAAACAAAAACAAATATACACTTTATGGTAGGACCTCCTTAATATTCTTATGGAATATGATATAAACAAAAATAATTTTTTTAGTCATAAACAGAACATGCATACATCTATCTTTAATCACGCCATTCCATACAAAGTAGAAAAGAAACTTAATAATTATAGTTCAAAAAACAACTTCGTACTTGATTCACCCTCACCAACGTCCTCCCTGTCCTTACATACTCCCTTCGCTTCAACAATATTTATACACAGTATAACAGTTAACTCCATCATTTGGCGACATTTTATGATGCTATACGTTTCTGAGTAATACTTATGATAGTTTATTTACAGGAATATTGTTTCACATAATAATAGCCATTGTGATTTACTTTATATGTATGTATACTGAGGATTTATTTACTTAGAATTCATCTTTTACAAAATATGTCTTTGTATTTTCAAAGTTGACACCAACTTACCGCTACTAATTGCCTATTTGACAAACCAACGTGGAATCAGTAATGGAGTGGGAGAACGGAGAAGTTGTCCCGCTGCTAATATGAAACCACACTTTTTTTTCCTGTGATTCCCCTGTTTCTATGATGTTGAATCAAGCAATAAGAGAGCTCTTGATTGGCTGAAAGTATGAAAGCTAAGTTCTTTTTGGTTGTCTAAGTATCTGTAAACTAAAACCCAGCTGATTCAGCAATTTACTTTGATATGGAACCGAAATAAGCTTTAAACAAAGGATGGTGTGATTCTTATTATATTTAAATTTACTTTAGAAAATACCTTATGGGGTAAAACATATTAAAATAAATAATAATTGATTAAGATGATATTAATTATAAAGATATAACTCTAATTTAGAATAAGGTACTGAAAATTATATAATTCAATTTGCTTGGTCATCCATGGATAAAGTAGAAAAGAAAATTTACAAACTATAGTTCTTAACTTCTTTAATAATAATTTATATATATATACTTTGTCCGTGACTTTTAAATAACTTTATGAATAATATAGTTCCATTTCTATTGTACTAGCTAGTATACAGATATCTGGTCGCTAGCTACCACAGTTTATTTCTGGTATAAGCAAGTGTCGTGTGATCGTAGCTTAATGCCCGTATCACACGACACCAATAATCTCTGCACGACACTAGCTAGTACTTGAAATCCAGTGTGCTAGCTAGCACTAGCTAGCACGTCATCATCTAGCGTCGTGTGAATCAGAAAAAGTATACTGGTTCTGCCACTTGGTACTGGCTACCATACTAGTTGTGAGGATAGAACATGCGCTATTTTCGTACTAGTTCCGACACTAGTTTGTGTAATTCGACCAATCAATGCCCGCTCAGACTATGTGTAGAGTAAATAATAGAAATGGCGCCGACATGGTCTTCGGATGTGATTTTGTTGTTGGCGGAAAATTATTCTAAACATCCTTGTTTATATAATACCAAATTGCCACAATATGACAATATATTTAATATATATAAATTCTATTTAAAACATGTCATCTAAAAATGACAAACTGTGTTCCAGACCCAATTTTAATCTAAATAAACTTGATAGCATGCCAACCTTGGATTTTTTTTCTAGAATATAAAGTGTGTGTAGGCTTAAAAAAGAACATTTGTGAATCAAGGATACTGTACTTGGACACCCATGGGCTTAGGGGCTTCTGACCACATCGTAAATAAATGAATACAAATTTAGGGAGATACTAAACGTTTGTGTCACCCCGAATGTATACTACCTAACCTCCGAATGTATCATATTTAGCATCCTGCGACCATTATTTCGTCTTTCCCAACAAGTCCCGTGTCCATATTCTTTTTCTTAGGCTCCCTCTCATATTTTTCAATATCTTTATTAGCAATTAATGCAGCTGTTGCACCCGAAATTAATCTCTGAAGTTCCATAAATATTTGCACTAGTACCTAGTACCAAACTAGCAGCGTGTGAATACTCTAGTCCTGTTTCTATTATACTAGCTAGTATACAGATATCTAGTCGCTAGCTAGCACACTTGATTTCTAGTACGAGCTAGTGTCATGTGATACAGGCTTAAGCTGCTAGTTTAGTAGGTACTATGTTCTATTGTAGATATTTATGGAACGTCAGAGATTAATTTTGAATGCATTAACTGCTTTAATTATTAATAATGGTATTGAAAATTATGAGAGGGAGCGTAGGAAAAGAATATAGACACGGGACTGGCTGGAAAGACCAAATAATTGTCATGGTATACATTCGTAGGTTAAGTAGGATACATTCGGGGTGACACTAACGTTTAGTATCTCACAAAATTTGTATTAATTTGTGTACGGTGTGGTCAGAAACCCCTAAGCCCATGGATGTTCAAGAACAGTATCCTTGATACACAAATGTTCTATTTTTTAGGCATACGCTCCCTTTATATTAAAAAAAACTGCCCAAGATTGACATGCTATCAAGTTTATTTAGATTAAAATTGGGTCTGGAGCGCAGTTTGTCGTTTTTAGACTACATGTTTTTAGTTAGATATATATTAAATATATTGTCACTTAGAACATAGCCCAATCGAATGTAACCTATCCTTAATATATTTACAGTTTTACTAACATTGAACATTGTAAATATATGAAGAATAGGTTACGTTAGGTTAAATACTATTAAATACTTTTTTTATAAAATAAATAAATAAAATATAAACTCTTTTAGTGACAACATATTTAATAAAAACAATTATTATCTAAAAACGACAGACCAAGTACCAGAGCCTGGTGTGAGTAGTGTGGGTTCTAAAATGAATAGGGCCTACGGGTCTGGTGCGCAGTCTATCATTCTCTTAAGACAAATATTTAATAGAACAACCTAACATAATGTATCCTTAAATTATTTACAGTTTCACTAGCCTATTGAACATTGTAAATGTCGTAAGATATTAAAGTGAAGAAGCAGAAGGTGGTGAACGGGAGAACAAGAAGTTAGTTTTTGAGGTAGCCAGAGAAGTTATGATCTGTGTAATGGAATGAAAGTGAAAGTGAACATACATAACTGTATCCAAAGTGGGAATTTTTGTTACACGGAACTATATGTTTTGTGATCTTTTATATACCAATAAGGTACGAGTAATAAATACAACAGTGGCGATGAGAAAAATAACAATAAACCAACCTTAGTGAGGTGACGGGTGTAACTTTCACGGCAATTATGATGGCGGCGACATGGTTTAATTAACGAGTTTAATGAGAAGGTGGAAGACTTGATGAGTTATTTGGAAAAAATGGATATGCATTTTTTTGTACATAATAAGCAAGTTTCATTATTATTGACCATGACTGGACCAAAAACATGTACAGCTCCCGGTTGTAGTGGTAAAGGATGAGTCTACAAGATCGCAGGCTTTATTAGGAAGAAACTGGATCGAGGTATTAAAAATTGACTAGTCTCCAGTAGCGCAGGTGACTAACTGGTAATAAAAGGGTAAGAGATTAATTAAAGAGCACAAAACATTGTTTGAGAAACCATTAGGTCAGATAAAAGATATCAAAGCAGAGATCGTGCTTAAAGAAAATGTAATTTCAGTATATTGCAGAGCCCGACAGGTTACGTATGCGATTAGAGGGCAAGTGGAAATAATTGGAGGAATTAGAAAAATAATGAATAATATATACAGTTACACAGACAAAATGGGTGACATCACTAGTGTGTGTGGCTAAGCCCAATAGTAAGGCGTTAAGGTTATGCGGTGGCTTTAAACTGACATTGAACCAATACATTAAAAGTGAACACTATCCTCTACCCACAACTGAAGATATTTTCGCTGGTATCTTAGGAGGTAAGGTTTTCTTCAAGAGTGATTTGAGCAAAGCATATTTACAGTTATAGGTGGGAAAACGCTCACATGCACTCCTTGGAGTGAACACTCATAAATGACTTTATAAGTTTGAACGCCTACCTTATGGGATAGCAGTAGAAGCACAAGTTTTTCAACAATGCATGGATAGGGTGACACAGGAAATGAAAGATACTTATTGATACCATGATGACATAGTGGTAGTAGGTAGGGCAGGGTGGATGCCTACAAGAAGACATAAAAAGTGTTGTAGACACTAAAAGAATATGGAATCAAGCCTAATTGGTCAAATTGTGAATTCTTTAAAACTAGTATAGTATTGGTGGGACATAAACTTGATGAGAATGGAATAAATCCATCGGATGGACTTGCTAAATTGATATGGGATGCACCAATAACCAGTGATGCCAATATTTTAAGGGAATATCTTGGACTAATAAATTACTATGGTAGATTCTTAAATAATTTAGCATCAGAGCTACACCCCTTATATAAACTATTGGAATCTAAATCAAAATGGAATTGGGATACTAACTGTCAGTCAGCCTTTGATAAAAAGGAAAAGAGCTATTTGTAATGAATGTGAGGAAATGTGTTGTCAAGTGATTAGCTACACTGGGATATACACGCCAGTGTGAGGGACAGTGGGTGTGGACAAAAATGTGCACAGTCATGAAAGTAAACTCCAAGTGTTTTCATTACAGAGTGTAAAACTAAAAATGTACTAATTTATCACGTTTTTAGTATGTGCAAAGTAGTCTCCAGGATTGTCTAGAATATAACAGTGGCGACGAGGTGTAAAAAGAATCTGCGTACATTTTGTTTTTCTTCTGGATATTTTCCTGGCGAACAAAATTCTTGTTAATGGCGGATAGGGAGGAAGGGTCTTCTGTTCGTGTTACTGAATCAATTCCCCAAGTTTAATATTGAACCTTTTGATCCGTCTAAGTTTAACAGGAAAGTTTACTTTAAAAGATTAAAAATTAAGCATAGGATTTACAATGTACAGGAAGATAAGAAGACTTTTTATTTGTTAGACGCCATTGGCGAACATGCGTACGAAAGGTTATGTGATCTGTGTGAGCCAACCGAACTAGAGTCTAAAACATAGGAACAACTTGCAAATATTTTGACTACATTTTTTCGGTCATAACCGAATGCACAGGCAGAAGGGGTTAAGTTTCAAAACAGGGTGCAAAATGAAGGGTAATTACCAGCTGATTTCGCAGCTGAATTAAAAAAACTTACGCGTTATTGTAAATTTCCAAATGATTGGTTCGATGACGCCCTTTGTTTCTGAAATTGAAACTAATGGAGCTTCCCACAGTTAATTTTGGGTCTGCTGTTGAGTATGCTAGTTCTTACTCTAGTTTACGTCTTTTGGTCCACAAGATGATATTTGTACCATAAATGTCAATGTAGCTCAAAAGAAAATTCAGAAACAAAGATTATATAAATCCAGTAAAGGAAAAATACGTTGCATACATTGTAACTTTACAAACCATGATTCTAGTAACTGTTGGTATCAAAACGCTTCTTGCCGTATTTGTGGGGTCAAAGGCCATATAAGTCCTGCATATGAGAAAAAAGCTAGCGGTGACACAAGAAGTACTTATCCAGATAAAAAATTGAGTTACTCTAAAAGAAATAGGGCTTTATACCTGGAATTCTCAGAGGATCAAACATCTGATGGAGAAAGTATCAATTTAAATGAAACTTCTGGCGTGTTTTCTGATATTTTTCATATTAAAAATTCAGTGAAGCCTAATAAAATCATGGTACAGCTAACAGTAGATGGGGTAAATATGGCGTTCCAAGTTGATACAGGGGCGTATGTAACATTAATCAATGAAGCTCTCTTTAGGAGCAAGTTTCCAAATAAAGAAATGTTGCCCAATACAGTAAAATTGCGTACCTATACCGGTGCACACATACCATTGTTGGGTAAAGCTAATGTCCAAGTTAATGGAAACAAATTGGATTTATACTTAGCAGAGGGGGATTTCGCCACCATAGAAGGTCTTGAGGGGTTAAAAATCCTTAAGTTAAATTGGACAGAACTTTTAGGAACTGTAAACGCGATTGATAAACCTTCAAGAACTCCCAACAAAAATTAAAATCTACAGGATATTTTAGTAAAATTTGAGAATGATTTAAGAAAAGGAGTAGGTAAAGTCAAAGGAGTGGTGGCTCAGATCCGACTTAAACCCGACTCTGTTCAAGTGTACAGGAGACATCGTAATGTGGCCTATTCTCTTTTTCCTAAAATGGAAGCAGAATTGGATCGCTTGGAAGAAGAAGGTATTTTATCCAAAGTTACCCATGCGGACTACGCTACTCCAGTGGTTCCTGTAATGAAGAGCGACGGTACAATCAGGATTTGCGGTGATTTTAAGACAACCATCAACCCTCAACTCATCATCGAGGACTACCCCATTCCGAATATCGAAGGTATTCTTGCAAATATAGGAAATTGTTCATTTTATTCAAAACTTGATATTAGCCAGGCTTTCAATCATATTGAAGTTAAGGAGTCTTATCGCAAGTAATTAACAATTAACACTACAGGGGGGCTCTATCAGTATAATAGACTTCCATTTGGCATTACTACTGCTCCTGCCATATGGCAGAAAACCATTGACGGAATTCTGAAAGATATTAAAGGAGTTCAAGTTTTTTATGATAATATCTGTGTTAGCTCTGAAACCGAAGATCAACATTATCAGTTGCTCGAGTCGGTGTTTTAGAGGCTGGAAGATTATAACATCAGGGTTAATGTGGACAAATGTACCTTCCTAAAACCTTCCATTAAGTACTTTGGATTTATCATAAGCAAGAAGTGTATCCAAAAAATGTCCTGAAAAGGTGGAAACAATTTTGAAAATAAAATCACCAACTTCAGTAACAGAATTAAAATCGTTTTTGGGGGAAGTCAGTTTCTATGGTAGATTTATACCAGACCTCAGTACTTTAACTCATCCCCTTTACTATCTTTTAAAATCAGGAGTGTGATTTTAATTTCAATGAAGTATGTGTCAAATCTTTTGAACAAATTAAGGAAACAATAGCATCTGACAGGGTACTTACCCACTTCGATCTGAAGAAAAAAATTGTCCTCTCTACTGATGCCAGCCCTTATGATTTAGGGGCAATATTGTCCCATCACATGAGTGATGGCACTGAAAGTAGAGCAAGTAGATAAAGAAGCATGTGCCATTATATTTGGCGTAAAAAGTTTTTTGCCTATCTATTTGGCCATCAGTTCATCTTAATAACGGACCATCGTCCGTTACTATCCATCTTCGGATCATCCAAGGGTCTTCCGGTTCTGTCTGCTCTAAAACTCCAGAGGTATGCTATATTTCTTCAAGCATTTAATTATGACATTCAATATCGTCCGGGTGCGGAGCATGGGAATGCAGACTCTTTGTCACGTCTACCTTTACAAGAACAAGCAGAGGATTTTGACAGGGATTTAGAAGTGTTTAGTTTAGGCCAAATCAATGTACTACCAATTACTGCAAAGGAAATAATTAGAATCTTGAATAAGGAAAAAGAAACTGCGGAACTCATCCAAGCACACAAATCGGGGGTTACTTTAAAACGCATGAATAGTTGGGGACATCCAGAGCACGAATATTCCTTGTTCCATGATTGTCTTTTCTGGGGCCAGTGGGTGTACATACCCACATGCCTAGTATCCAGAGTATTATATGAACTACACGAGGGACACATGGGAGTGGTTAAGAGCAAAGCATTGGCACGAAGTTATGTGTGTGTGGCCTAAAATTGATTCAGATATTGAGAAAATGATTTCAAACTGTTTTTCTTGCCAACAGATGAAAAACAACCCAGCCAAGATATACTACCACAAGTGGCAATGCCGCTCATCACCCATGGAAAGGCTTCATATAGATTATGCAGGCCCTCTCAAAGGCATATATTTCCTTATTATTGTGGATGCTTTCAGCAGGTGGGTTGATGTTCATCCTGTAAAAAATCTAACTTCTACAACAACAATTAAACTGCTGAACAATTTTTTTTTACAAACTTTGGTCTCCCTCACGTCATCGTTTTAGATAACGATCCTCAATTTACTATCTCAGAATTCTCAAACTTCTGTTCTGAATTAGGAATCAAACAAAAATTAATTGCACCATATCATCCGGCTTTCAATGGTTTAGCGGAAAGGGGAGTGCAGACTTTTAAAGCCTCTCTCAACGCAGCCATACGGAGTGGGAGCAATATTAGTAATGCTATAACTCAATTCCTGATAGCCTATAGGAGGACTCCCCACTCCATCACTGGAGTATCTCCTGCATCTCTCTTTTTGGGACGTACGCTAAGGAGCCATATAGATTTAGTAAAGCCTTTAGGTCCCCTAGCCATTCAGCGGTGTTCTGAGAAACCGGTGGATGTTCCAAGAATTTTCGAGGAAGGATCAAATGTCGCTTTCCGTTCCTAAAGAAACCCTGAAAAAAAGTGGCTTTTGGGAATTGTCAAAGAAAGAAAGGGTGATTTACATTATTTAATAAAACAAGGTGATAGCACCTATTTCCGCCATGTGGATCAGATGAGGCCAGTGAGGGAGGAACTCAGTAGATAAAATATGAATACAAATAGTAGCCAGACTCCAAGCTCAAATCCGAGACCATCTAGGAGGTCAATAGCAGTTGAGCCATTTGAACCTCCATTGCTATCAGCGCCGTCCACTTCACCCAGAAGTCAGTTTGAGTCACCCACTCAAGATAAGAGAGCCAGCCCTCCTCATGAAATAATCTCACCCAGGAGTAAGCCTTTGGACCTAACCCAGGATATGAGGCAGCCCATCAATGAAGAGTCAGCCTCAAGAGGTACGCCAGTTCGATTGACCTCTCCTAGGAGTGGCCGCGTAATTAAGCAACCTGCAAGGCTCAACCTCTGAAGAGAAGAAATTTTGTGAACGTGTTTTTTCCCCTTCAACGAATTCAATTCAAGTAATGTCAAGTGCCAGGTGGTGGTAGGGTGTGTGCTGACTAAGGAGGGAAGAGTTTTATGAATATGAGGAAATGTGTTGTCGAGGGATTAGCTACACTGGGATATACACGCCAGTATGAAGGACTGTGGGTGTGGACAAAATGTGCACAGTCATGCAAGTGAACTCCAAGTGTTTTCATTACAGAGTGTAAAACTATAGCAATGTATTATGTTTGTAGTATGTGCAAAGTAGCCTCCAGGATTGTCTATAATATAACATTATTAATAAAAAGTGTGGCTTTGGCACCATATAACCCAAATTTTCCAATTCAAGTGGCGTATGATGCTAGTCCATATGGAGAAGAAGGGGTGCTCTCCCATATTATGGAAGATGGTACCATAATACCTGTAGCTTTCGTGTCATGCACGTTGTCTAAAAGTCAACCGAACTATGCACACACATAAAAAGAGATTTGGCTTTAGTATTCAGCTGTAAACTATTCCATGAATACTTATTTGGTAGATCCTTTAAACTAATTACATATCATAAGCCACTTACATCACTTTTAAGTGTTGTAAGAGGGTTACCTGTAATGGTAGCAGCAAGAATACAACGCTGGGAGATCCTCTTAGCAGCACATAATTACCAGTTGATATATCGAAAGGGAAGTGAGATTCCAGAAGCAGATGTACCGTCAAGACTTCCTAATGAAGAAGGAAGAGTCAGAGCAGAGAATGAATTTATATTCTCCCTTTATGAATTTACCTATCACAGCCAAATTAATTGAGAGTGAAACAAGTAGGGACAAAACTCTGAGGGCAGTTTTAGCCAAGATGGCCAAGAAAGGTGGATGAAGTAACATTAATGCCCTATATAGATCACAAAGAGCAACTTTCAGTTGAATAAAATGGCCTCATGTAGTTAATCCTACAATATTCCAGGAAGCAATCTTAAAAAATATTTCACGAAGAACATCTGCAGAACATCGTGTTACCGAACATCTGCATCTTTTGAATATAAAGATCTGCCAATAGCAATGACACAATCTGGTTTCAAGTATTTTGATTTAAAATGTGGTGATTACATAGATTGTATTTATGATGAACAATGGTTGCTTGCTGTAATTGTAAATATAATTTGTAAAAATGAAGACACGTAAGTGAAGTTCTTCAAGCCTACAGGTCCAAGAACATATTTCCAGAAATCAAATGCAGGTATCATGGATTTCATCATCAAGGGTCATTAGAATTTATTTACAATCATACCTTACTACCCGGTCGGTTTATACGCTTAAGTACTAATTACGCTAATGGGTTAGGAATAGAGAAGGTTGAATTTCAAGGAAGTGAACCCGCATCTGCGTGGAGGGAGAGTGTAAAACTATTTTGGAAACACTCCAGTTCTCCCGACCTAGATCTGAACCTATATTTCCCCATCCTGGGCTGTATAGATCAACACAAAACTAGCGCGTTATTTAACTATGTCACCGTGGTGGTTAGGGAGCTTACCATACCTACAAGAAGTAGTCACCATATCACTGATAAATTTTGCAATTAAATATTGCGGCTTTATAATGCCTACTCTCAATAAAGGATATACATTTTAAGGGTGAGCCATAATTTGTATTTATGAAATTTGGGTCTTGTCAAGCACGGCACAGAAATAAAACCTGATAAGTTTAAAACTCAAAATTCTTAGCATAAGTAGCTATCATACAATACTTTATCCCACCCACCCCCAGTTTAAGTTTTTTTGGTTCCCCTACCTGAGATATTGAGGCCTAAATATTTGAAACATTGAGTTAGCCACCATGTTTAGGACTTAATAAAATAAGAGGGGAGTTTGAAATTTCACAGAATAAGACATTGGGGGTAGTTTTAAAACTGGTAATATTTTGAAGATCTAGATTAATCTCCTTCATGCCCTTTAAAAGGCTTGAAAACTGCTTTTTAAAACAAAATTTACGCTGAATTCTAGGTTAAATCTCAGCTATTTAGGTTACACTTCTAGATATTTTAGTTGTCAGCATGTTTGAGTTTTTATAACCATAAAAATAGGTCAAAATGTATAGCAACGGGCATGTTGGAAAGATGACCGTACCGGAAATACTGGTGGGTGTAGATTTAAAATAAAAATGTATATAACTACTGGAACATGTAGAATCATGTGTGCAAAATATTAGAAAAGTCAAAATTGTCCATGCAAACAAATAATTTTTTCCGGTTCATATGATTTGAAATGACACATTAGTAATAGTTCCCCAAACTAGTTTATGGAATCAGCTATTCTTATAGGAGTGCCCAGGCCATGATCCCAGCACGGTAAAGCTCGTATCACACGACACTAGCTAGTACTTGAAATCCAGTGTGCTAGCTAGCACGTCATCATCTAGCGTCGTGTGAATCAGAAAAAGTATACTGGTTCTGCCACTTGGTACTGGCTACCATACTAGTTGTGAGGATAGAACATGCGCTATTTTCGTACTAGTTCCGACACTAGTTTGTGTAATTCGACCAATCAATGCCCGCTCAGACTATGTGTAGAGTAAATAATAGAAATGGCGCCGACATGGTCTTCGGATGTGATTTTGTTGTTGGCGGAAAATTATTCTAAACATCCTTGTTTATATAATACCAAATTGCCACAATATGACAATATATTTAATATATATAAATTCTATTTAAAACATGTCATCTAAAAATGACAAACTGTGTTCCAGACCCAATTTTAATCTAAATAAACTTGATAGCATGCCAACCTTGGATTTTTTTTCTAGAATATAAAGTGTGTGTAGGCTTAAAAAAGAACATTTGTGAATCAAGGATACTGTACTTGGACACCCATGGGCTTAGGGGCTTCTGACCACATCGTAAATAAATGAATACAAATTTAGGGAGATACTAAACGTTTGTGTCACCCCGAATGTATACTACCTAACCTCCGAATGTATCATATTTAGCATCCTGCGACCATTATTTCGTCTTTCCCAACAAGTCCCGTGTCCATATTCTTTTTCTTAGGCTCCCTCTCATATTTTTCAATATCTTTATTAGCAATTAATGCAGCTGTTGCACCCGAAATTAATCTCTGAAGTTCCATAAATATTTGCACTAGTACCTAGTACCAAACTAGCAGCGTGTGAATACTCTAGTCCTGTTTCTATTATACTAGCTAGTATACAGATATCTAGTCGCTAGCTAGCACACTTGATTTCTAGTACGAGCTAGTGTCATGTGATACGGGCTTTAGTAATTTGATAGTATCATCACCAACTGTCTAGATGGCGCACTCAAACAAATACGTACAGCTTTTTAGCTTAATAATTATTTCTGTCCTTGCCACATCATTATATCAAACTACCATCTCTACTTGTTTTTTTAATCATTAAACTAATTTTTAACTTTAATTTACCCAAGTTTCAATTTGATTATTATTCTTAAATTTTTTGCACTCACATTTGTCTTTGGCCAAAGAAAAATATTTTAAAATTAGTATTCAGGTTTTTGTTAATAATTGTATTCTCTATGCAAATATTTGTGTACACTAAAAACACTTGTCAACTTCAAACAAATTGAGGCCTTTGACGGACTGAGGATTAATTATTAGTGAGTACTTATTGCGTATAATATACCAGCATGGATTCTATGGACGTGTACAATGGTATCAGCAATGGTAAACCATCCATGCCCCATTCGGCCACGGCAAGGGCTACCGCCAAGACTAAGAAAGGTAAAAACAAATTTATATTATTACATTATTTAACGTACCCTCCTTGGTGTCCGCAAAGTCTTTGGTCTTTCTATCTCAATAGATTAGACTAGCAATGATGGGGAATCGTAGTTCGATACAGGTCATATTTACTTAAAATGGTTTCCCATTTTTGTCGTACAAATACGATTACACAGTAGGGGCATGATCTAAATTAATGCTTCATAATCTCGGACCCATTAGCTTAATTAGTATATAAGGGTACACCTCCCAAATGGCCGGTAAGACTGTATGTACAAGGTAATAATAATCATTCACGAGGTCAGGAATCGCGAAAGCGACTCTATTCTCGAACACAAATATAGCCCTGTCGCATGCAGCCTGGTTTGGCATTACAGTCAAGTCGGTACGGTCCTGAGTCGGGCTACAAAATCACACACCTGTAGTATTCTGCAGGCTCATTTGATTGGTTCTATTTCATCAGGTTTATAAGTTCATTCGCGAGGTTAAGAGTCATGACAATGACTCGGTACTCAAACAACAAATCAGCCCTGTCGCAGACAACCTGGTTTGGCATAACTGTCAAGTCAGATGTTCTGAGTCGGGCAACAGCCGAACGGCGGCCGGTAAGACGTAGTGAAGTAATACATTTAGGCTCGTTCACAATTTTTCAGCATAATTTTCTTTGGCCTACTTCATTTTGTGTTTTCTGAGATAGGGGTTTCAGGTTAGATTCCTGGCATGGCCAAAAACATTTATCATTGGTGAAATGTGGGTTTTTCTTTTCACAATGATGACTTAACGGCTCAGGGCAGACATGATTAAGAATAGGGTCTATGAGCTATGTAGACGCAAATACAAATTCTACGGACTATGGACCCGTGAATAAGAAGCCTTTTGAAGGGGCTTTAGAATGTTTAATCTTAATATTTAAAGCCAAAGGGGGTATTGTGAATGTTCATACAGAAAATAATACAAAACTTCAAATAAGCAAAGTATCATGGATTCCCATTAATGCAGTGAATCCTACTGTTGTAGAAATTAGGAACACTTTCAGTGACCTTGAAGAGTGGAAAACCTTCCAGGTATTAAAGAAAGGAAGAACATTAAAGGACATTGAAAGTTTGACTTCCTTTAACAGGATATGTTCGGAGAAAAAGAAAGATCTTCTTTCCACACTGGAATTTATGGACTCTAAATATCACAAGTTGTACAAAGATATTTGTAATTGAAACAAACATATTTTCCTAACAAACTGGACCTTTTTTTAGTTACCAACACATGCTATAGAAAATGAAAACATGTTTTCAAAATGTGTTTTTTATTTTAATTTAGTATTATTACATTTTTTAACTATCATATATATCCATTTTAATAATAGTTGCATTGTATATTAAATACAATAGTAAAGCATTGCAATATATTTTACTATAGTTTATATACTTTATATCACATTTTGTCATTATATTGTTATGTATACCCGTTTATTGTATCATTTTTAATGAATATTTAGTGACCAATACATTAAAACCAAGCTAGAATAACTTGGTTTTTTCTTTATTAAATTAACATGTATGAACATATTTTTCTGACACCTATTATAATACTTAGGTGCAGTAATATAATAAAACAAAAAATATAATTTAGCATTTGAAGTAATTACCTTGATGATAAGAAGTTTTTCTTAATTTCCCAACATTTTAGTTTTTGGCACTCATACATATAACAACAGTTCATACATAATTTTACAAAATTACCTTCTCCCTCCATCAAGTTTAATAGAAATTATGTTTTTTTAACCCCCTTTCCATTATAAATAATAACAAGGTGGGAACAAGAGGAGAGTATTTTATTTTACAACAAAAAGAATAGTACAAATACAAAGCTTAGTGGAGTGAAAGTAAGTTGATAGTGCTATGTTATGGTCTCCTTGATTAATTAATAGCTAACAATGCCCAAACAGTACTAAGCAGAACCCCAAGTATACTTAGATAGAACACCAAGTTGTCAACAATGACACCCAACTTGAATCCCATCTAAACTTTAGTGACTTGAAAATCAACAATACTACCCAATCAGGCAGCGTCCAAACTCTGTTTGAGATCCGCGTAGTTAAAGAATAAATACTTTGTTTAATTTGCAAATGCCATTATGTGGCTTAACGAGATCCCAATATATATTGTGAGAGATCAATAGTAGAATATACACAAACTTTAAATATATAGATATGTTTATATTGGCTGAATGTACAAATTTGCTTAACTGGTGAGATGTTTGACAATACTGAATTAAGGTAATATTTATACATCTCAACAACTAACAGAAAATAGAACAATAACTTGGTGACTCCTAGCCTTGAACCGTTTGACCATTAATAATACAATCATAAACACCCATTATATCAATACGCCCCAACAAATTCAGAAATCTGGTAAATATTAAAGATAACTTACAATCAAACAAGAAAAATGGAAGTTTAAATCTAAGTCCTAAACATAATGTCCTGCTATCACATAATAGATAATAAAGCAAAACCTAATTATTGACATCAGGTAACCTGTGGCGTATTTCCACAATTAACATGGCCATATCCCAAAACTTGAGTTTGAAACTCTTAAACAGTCGAAACACAAATTACTAAGCTCGGGTAAATATTACCACGAGAGGCAACTAAATTTGAACATGGCTTCATACTAGCCAAAATATCCCAAAGCTAAATAGTTTAAATTTAATGAGCTCATAGTTAATAATTTTGAATAACAGAAATAATTACGCTGAATAGAATTTTGAAATTTAAATTAAGTATAAAACTCCCCAAACTAATAATTATGACTGTGAATCGAACTACTATGCCGAAAGTGAATTTTGAAAAGTAATAAATATACCCTTGAATATAGAGAGACGTCGCCAACCTTGGCTTAAGGCAGTGATATAATGAGTGCCAATAATAATCTAACGAGTAGTTATATTACACATAAAAACCAAACGTCACATGCCTAGAGAGAATGAGAACGAAGGAATGCGGAGAGAGTGGGCAAAGTTCGAGAACAGTCTCTCACCTGATGGAATAAACTCGAAGGACGGAAAGGAAGGTGGAGGGGAGGGGTACAAATAAAAACAATAGCAGGTAGAATAGTTTGTCGAGCGACCGTTATTTGTTTTCTTGGCCATGGCTTTCCTTCATGAGCAGGGGTGTCGGTTCATTCTTCACTTCAGTCTATGATGTTGCGAATAAGAATGTGGAGGTGGTGGCTCGGCAACTACAAGTCTGTATCCAAATCGGGCAGAGGGTGAATTTAACATCACTTCATTGTAACGTTACATATAACTCATTTCATTTTCACCATCAAGATACCAAGAATACCTGACATGACATATTATTGTTAACCAATCAGTTAGGCCTATTGTAATATGAATAGCCGTCAGCATCTAATTACTTTGTGTTAATCTATTATAGGCCTAATTTAATCTGTATTTGTTCATTACTTAATTATGCAGCTAAAATATTTAATAATAAAGTGTGGGGTTATATGTTAATTGTAATTGGCCTAAATTGTAATCCAAGTTGTAAGCAACATATATTCTAAATTTCAACTCTTTAACTTCACTTTTAGGCCTTTAACTCTTAAATTATTATTCATCAAGTCATTGTTTGAATATAGTTTCATCTAATTTTATTGCTTTTACTTTTCACCTTAAAGCATCGTGCTTATTTTGTTTAATTTCTTCCCAGAAGTTGTGCCTATCTTGAGACACACGTGTTGTTCACAGTGGAAAGGGAAGGGTTGGCGCGAACCTGGCGGCCAATCATTGTGTAGCTTTAAGTGTGTAGTTGATTTGATATGTTGAAGAGGGAAGTGTTGAACGCACACACTTCACAAATAGCACGCGGACAATTAGGACATGCTACACATTTTTCTCACAATTATAAGCAATTTGGGGTGATGGAGATAGCTGGGAGGAAAGAGGGGTCCACCTTGGTGGGATAACACCCCATGTGGTTGATTAATTTAGAATAGAATTATAATCATAGGCAATGTAGTAAGGTTTCATGCAACATTTATAAATAGTATCAACCGCTAATTTAAAAGTCAAAATATAAGTTGCGATTCATGAACAGGCCATAATAGATCTGTAATTTCATAAACTTATCTAAATACAAGAGCTAAATTAACCTTAGCAACATATAATTTTATTATTCACCTAAATCTCCCCACCCCCATCAGTAGTTAATACCTTTGACGAGTTCCTTTTTATGCTCTATTGCACTGACTGCCATGGACCAACCCATAGAATGGCGATGGAGATTGGAGAAGGCGATTAGGTACAGAAAAGGGAGCCAAAACTCGGGGCCGATGTTTGGACGGCCGACTATGTACACTTCAGTGATGAATCAACTGCCATGGGCTTGATGTTGTGTCTGTTCTAGATTTAAGTTAATCTGTAAGTTGTGTGCTGATATAATCAGTGATTCCAAAAGTGCACATCAAACATCTCAAATCAATGGAAAAAAAAAATCTAAACAAAGTAACTGTACACAGTGTTCAAAAAATACAGCTCTATGAAATAAAAAGTTATTTCAAACATATTCTGGCTTAGTAATTAGTATAATCATTGATGGCTCATGTATAGGCACTGCGGAACTGCAGCACCCCCTATTTCCACTTGATTTTATCAATAACATTTAATGTAATGAGTCCTTTTTTCTTTAATTATTTCTTTATTTTTGTAGTACAATATAATATATTCCTTAAGCTTAATGTCAGTACTTCAGTAGCCATCCCCCAGTTTATGAAAAAGATACAAAAATCTTTATATGTAACTGTGCACTCCACAGTGCCAGCAACGTGGAGTTTGACTGTTATGCACATGCACACTTAGGAGGGGAGTGGGGAGGAAGGTGGGACTGTCAGGCAGAGAGAGCACTGTTGCTCTCGCAGTGCTGACTCTGGCGGGATGGCGGAAGGATTTTTTTTTTACTCAGCGTGTGTTGTGCTTAAAAACCGTGTACCATATTCTTGAATGTAATAAAGTGTAGAAGAGTGTAGAATTAGATTATTATTCTGCTTCAAGCTATTCTATTTGATTAATATTTTTTTTCAATTCTTTTATTTAACAGAAAGACTAAATGCTCTTGCAGTACTTTCAATGAAGAAAAATTTCCTCAATTGTCATCCAGAGATCAAGGAGAAAATTATTGAAATACCATCCTGGTCTACAACGTATCAAAACCATCCTTAAAAGTGGTTACAAATTCCTAACCAGTTCTACCCAGACCCAAAACCTTCTTAGTTCACCCCCAAGAGTCACTTTCAAACGGCCACCCAGTCTACACAATATTCCAGTCCATCCCAAACTTCCTGACCCCAAGAGAATCCGAGAAGAAAAACCGACTACCAAAGGTTCATACCCCTGTGGTAGCACCCGTTGCAGCACATGTGGAATCCACCTACCAGCTACATCCTTCAACAGCAAAGTAACCAAATTGGAATACAAGATCCCTGGTTATTACAATTGCAAAACCAATAACTTGATTTATCAACCTACTGTGCAAATCATGTGATGCAGAATATATAGGCCTCACTACAGGTTCTCTCAGACAGCGAATGAACAATCATAGTTTTGACACAATCCACAAAGATCCGGACAAGCCTGTACCCATCCATGCCGGTACCCACAACCAGGACTTTCAAACCTGCTACACCACCAAAATATTAAGAGCATTTCCCAAACAGTGCAACAGTTCTCAACTTAGACAGTGGGAACTGGCCCACCAATGGATTACCAAATCAAGATTACCACCAGGCCTCAACAGAAGATAGTTTATTTCTACAATATTATAATTTTTCAAATTAACATTATTATTATTACTAAATATATTTAGATATAGGGCCAGTTTCATAGTCAAATTTAGTACGCCTCAAGTGCGGCGCTACACTAAATACAAGACGACACCTACCTATACCAGAATGGAATGGGCCGTTCTCGCATAGGAAACTGGCCCATTCCATTCTGATTTAGGTAGGTGTCGTCTTGTATTTAGTGTAGCGCCGCACTTGAGGCGTACTAAATTTGACTATGAAACTGGCTCATAGACTCAACTGTCCTAAAATAAATACATCCATATCAAGTGGGCCCGCCTATAATGGCTCTAATTTTCGGGGCGCAATAATTACAAAGACACTCATGATCACACAGCAAAATTATGATAAAGCCAGCTCGACTCTCGAGCTAATACCCCGTTCTCGGACATAATAGGCAGGTGTGGTATAAAGTATAATACCGAGAGAATATCTTGCAACTAATACAAAGCTCACACGCATTTTAAAGTAAGTACAACTACGTCAAATATGAGTGCCCCACTTATCAATGAATTCCCACTAAATATAGTCATAAATACATCACACAAATTAGTGGCGATCCTCTTTAGACTGCTTAAGGCAACCAATATTACATTAACATTGCCAACAATTAGCTTGCACTACTCTCACGAAAAATAAAGACAAAATGCACACTCAACAAAGTTAAACTCCCAAAAATAAGTTCCCCAAGTAAGTTAAAAATAATGGGAACCAGGATACAATATAACCCTGTAGATACAAAAAAAACCATCCCTAATATGACAATTATAAATATTAAGTCCAAATCAGTAATTTTGAATGAAATCCCACATGTTAAGCTGAAAAAGAATTTTGATAAATATAATCAAGTCACAGCCTAAGCTTTCGCCCTCACCTCAGTTGGACTATGGTGCAATGAGTGACTATACTATCAAAACATCCCATTATATAGTGAAAATGGACATCCATGTTCACAGAGAGTGGGGAGGATAGGAGGGAGAAAGGAGGGAAAAGGGGCGAAAGGAGGTGACAGAATGGGGACTCTGCTGGTCATCCATAGAACTAGAAACTTTGAGGCGGAGGAAGCGACAACTAAGCGCGCCAAACCGCCTTAATTTTTATATCTTGGGCGGGGCTTTCTTCTAGAGCTAGCTATAGCAATACGGCTCCGTTTAGTCTGTGGAACTGTGCGTTGGCGAGAGGTGGACATTGCTCATGATACCAGAGTTCAAGTCCAACGGGGCAGAGGGTAAGTGTTACCCAATTTGTTTGTAGTTGTTATATATAACTTGTTACAGCTTCTTTCACATTGAACTTTTGGATTCCCTTTATAACCACACTCCTTCAACAGCCATTCATTACTGACTGTCCATACTAGTTTTTCCACATACATTTCATAGGTATCTCATTTCATCCACATTCACCCTGCTCTTGTTTTTCTCCTGACAAACCCACGCTTGACATCCTTAAAAAAAAGTTGGTGTTAACACACTTGTCTAGTCTGCCATCTTTACCTCTTTCAATACCACTTCATTCTTTACAATAGTCATTTGCATCCAACCACTCTCTGAGATGTATTCACCCATCTGTCAATTTCACTATCTAGCTTTCCATTTTACAGAACATTCTGCACTGAACACAAAATCATTCTTTTGTTTTCTAACAGGTTTCCATTTATACTAAGCTGATAATCATTTCCTGATCCTTTCTTATCAAAAACTATCGCCTTTGGGGACATTTATACGAAGATACATTCTGCCCTTTGCCACATAAAACAATTTAATTTGCATCCTACAAGTCATTTTCATTCTCAGCCATTAATACATTATTTTCATAGAACATCATTCCCACATTGTCCATTTTTACCATAAACCACCATAATTGAATTTACTAACCATGCATCCACACCCATGCAAATATTTGGTCCAATGGACCTTGTGTGAAACCACATTGCGCACCCCAAGTCTTGCGTGCAGTTTTTTTCCCCACACACCCTCTCCCAAAAACTTTGCCTGGAATACTCAACAAACCAATTGCCCTATACTTCTTACATTCACTCATACTGTCTTTGACTTTGTACAAACAAACAATGATAGCATTCTTCCATTCATTAGGAACATTTGAAATCCCAGCGTACACATCGAACAACTCACACACTCTAGCAAGTAGTAACATGCCCTCACACTTAAGAATTTCACTTCTGATCCCATTCAAACCTGCAGCCTTGCCATTTTTGAACACTTTCATAGCTTTTAACACTTCAGCCTCGTTAATTTTTTCACTCATTATATCATTTTACTTATTTTCTCCTACTTTCTCTTCATTATTGCCATACAATTGCTCAAAATACTCCTGCCATCACTCTCTTATACTGTTTTCATCCCAGAAAATCTCCCCACATTCATTTTAAATGCCTTAGGCTTTTCCTTGCACTCCTTGTTTCGTTATTTTTGCACACTTCCAGAACAGCTTATTTCCTTCAAAACTCTTCTCCTTCTTTTAATCTCATTTGCTTGTTACACTTCATTACTACTTTCTTTGCATTCATATTTTTCTCTTTGTATAAATCCCACAATCGCTTACGTTCGTTCTTTTCTTTAACAGCTTCTTTCACCTGTTCATTCCACCATGCATCTCTTTTTTAAGCTTTCAACCACCGCGGATCCACACACATCTTTCATGCACTCAACAACAGCCTATTCTACTCTGTTCCATGCACTTTGATTAATATCATCAACATTTATTTCGACATTCCATTCATGCTCTTGATAAGCTAATTTTTTTCCCAGCAATCTTTCATATTGCACTCTTTTACTTTTATTCTGCTACTTTTCCACTTGCACTCTTATTTTATTAATACTATTGCACTGCTTCATCACAAAATTCATACATAATTCAATTATTGAGATTACTAGGAAGTGGTCCGGTCCACATTCAGCTCCAGTGATTCTTTACTAAAATTCCAAGTTTCTTATTATACACCACAAAATCAATCACTTTTCTTGAATCGCCCCTCTGCCATGCATACAAGTGAATGTTGCTATGCTTAAACCATGTTTTCAACACAAATAAACCTTTTTATAAATACAGACTGTACCTTATGTCCCACCTATAGTTATTATTATAGATGGCACTTCGCGTTATGCTGATGTCACAGACAAGAAGTGCCAGCCAGGAGAAGTGAAGGTTGCACGTGGGTCAGTGAAACCTGGGTTGTTGAATGGGGTACTTGCCATGCGGTATGCGAGGTGAAAACTGTCAAATGTGGAACAATTATTGTTTAGTGTCAAGTATTACAGTGGATAATAGGAGATAGGTGTGTTCTGTTGTTCCTGCCCGATCTATAGTATGATATTAAAATTAATAACCATTACTATATGTCAGAGAGTTTCCTATTTTTGATTCTTTTCAAGTGGATTTGTCTTAGCCATGAACATAATGAATATCAGTCCAAAGTGCCAAATTCCAAAGTAGAATATTTCTTGGTCTGCCATATGGCATAGTTGTATAGGCAAATTAGCAGGCTGTGTGGGATAAAATTACGTATCGATAAAGAAAAAACAGTAAAAGACTCAATAACTCATCACCATTCTCGTTTACTCTGTCATCACCATACCTTTCTAACATACTCTATGAGTTGTATCTCCTAACAAGATAATTCTTTCTCCCGGTTCACATGCATTCAAAACTACATTGAGCTCATTCCAAAACACTCTCACATTCTCGTCTTCACCTTCCACCAGAACATAACCAGCGACCAACACAAGTCTAAAACACCTATTTTCATACATGCCCACAGAAGTCTTGATGACACCAACTCACACCTTCTTCCTGACTTCCCCATACCCATTCATCCACACCTGACTATAGTGCCAGGCCACCATCACTCGTCATCAAAACATTTTTCCCTTTGGTTTCACATACACACAAAATATAAACTTTTCTTCCAATGATTTTCTTTAATCGTTTGTTATCTTTACCAAACATTCCAATTTCCAATAGACCATATTCTCACCAGTTTGTTAAGCAGGTGCGTCCTTCAGTTTTAACATCAGCTGCCCATAATAGCTTTGGTTATCTGAGGCTATTCTATCACAGTTTCTTTTAGTAATTTTAAAAGAGTAGACCAGGCTACTAGCCTTGATCATACCAGCACTAATGACAGTATTAGCTTATTACAGTAGGAATGTTGGATCAATCGGTATTGGCACATTTTAGCCGGTATACCACAAGTACAACCATTGCTCAATCTTACCCTGAGCACACTTGCACTATTCCTAAAAACCAGTATCCTTACTATAGAGACTGCCTTGCTGATCAGTATATCGTTGCCCGTATTACTACCACTAGGAGGTAAGGTGCTGCATTGACACACCAGGACTCTAAATATCCGTCTTCTCGGCATATTTGACTGCCTTGCTCCTGTGCTTGTCTGTACTTGTTTGTGAGTTACAGCTGTTTCATTGTTTTCGTATCACAATGGGCAGTCGATGGCTGACATTTGTCTTATTCAGTTCACCGTTTTTTTAACCCATCTCTGCGTTTGATAAAAACCTGAACAATGTCAGAATTTGTTTGTATATGGGTGTATTAAACCTATCTTCATTTTTATAAAGTGTGTTCCTTTTTTAAAATAAGTTAATACACTGTATTGGTGGCACAAAAACGAAAACTTGTTGTTTATTCATTGCAACAGAAACTGCAAGTTACCTTTTTAATGGCTCGATAAGGGTGAAACTGTCCAAGAAAATTTATATAGTATTAGGGGTTGGTGTTACTACAATAAAAGACTGGAGGGAAAAACACATAATAATCTTGAATGCCATTCACTGACAGTGGAGGGGGAAGATGCCCTTAAAAATTGTGAAAGGTTAAGAAAACCAAATCTTGAACTCTTTGGTAGTGCCTTATGGCTTTAGTTCTGTATTGGTTTTGTGTTGCCCTAGTTAAATTGTTGACTGTATGAAAAAGAAAACCCTTCAATATTTTTTAGAAAACCATATTGCATTTTTTACTTGTTTTTGTGTTTTAGTAAAGTTTTCTGCTCTTTTTACTAACCAATTTTTTTTTGTGTTTTTCGATCATGTCCCAGTCCCATCAGTGATAGATAATTGGGAGACCACTGTATTTATAAAAAATTGTATTTTTATTGGTAAAAATAAATGAACTAAAAGGTTAACAATGGGTTCACAAATTTCAGGAAAATATAACACTAGTCTCATGCCAGCCCAACACAGCTCACCACTGATTTTGTAAATTCTTGCCACAGTAATTTAAAATGTTAAGTAAATGCTATGTGCTAGGAATGGTTGCGTATACAGTTCTTACCAAGGTCCGATCAAAATGAAGCAGTTATAAAAGAAGACCAAAAGATCATGTTCATCCTTAAAGGCTTAACAAAACCTTATATTATTAGATTAAAGGTAACTAACTTAATTTGAAAACATTTGAATAATTTTTCTTTTTATGATAAATTGTTTGCAAATCAATATTTATTGTAAATAACTTTACTATTTAAAACAAATAATAAACACTGTGGAATACAATTTAAACATAATTCATTATTAATTTAAAATGTTAAACTTTCACTATTTATCATATGAAGTAAGGAATACTTCATTACTAACCAATTGAGCTTTTATATAGATAATATTGTTTTACATTATTACCTTCACACAATGTTTAACAGGCTTCTGATTATTGAAAAGGCCAACAAATTTTGTAAATAGGGTGTAATGTAATCACTGCAAACGCCAAATGAAACTAAGTTATTAACTGCTATCTTTATTAGAAGCTGGTTAAAAACTGAAGTAATTTATGGGTAAAATATATAACATTCTTTTCACATTTTTAGGCTTTAACATAAGCTAAGTCGCTAGTGCATGGAACCACAGTTTGATCAAACATAGCTCACATCCTTTGCACCAACGTTTCCGAAATTTGAACTTACAAAGTCACTCAGAATTTGTTTGATCATACATTAAAACCGCCAACTTGTTGGTGGTCTTGTCCAGAGTAACTTTTGGTATTCATAAAAACTAAAAATAATTTAGAAACGTACTCAGGCTTATACTTAAATTCCATAGGTTCCCTGGCTTACATAATTATACTTCATGATTCATTAAATGCATATCTCTGTACTAGTGGTGAATTCTGACCTCAAAATCTAGGCATGCATTTGTGAGGGACTAATGAAGCGGAGGTCCAAGGGTTTCTTCCCTGGGAAATTTTGAAATTTCATGTTGAAAAATGTTACATTTTTTAATGTTTTGTAGGTCAATTTTGAAAGTAACCACAAGGTTAGGAGGTTGGAAAACGCCCGATTTACGGAGACTTTAAAGTTTAATTAAGACCCATATACTTTCTTTAACACAATGCAGAACATAACTCTAACTCTCAATAGGTATATCTCATTCTTCTAAATAAAATAACTCTACACTACTATAAAGTTATATTACAAATGGTTGGATGAACAAATTAATTTAATAACTACAACAAAGGAAACACAATGCACACCATACTCTAAAATAACTGTAAGCATGGCACACCCACACTGAATATGTTGTTGGCTGGTGGCAGCTATGTGCAGCGTTTTTCTAGCTCGCATGCAAGACCAACTGTAAGTGTGGGCTAGGGAGGAAAGGGGAGGAAGACAGGCCTGTGCATCACCGTCCCTCTAGACTAGAGTGCCTTTGGTAGCGTTCAGGCTACTACATGCATCACTGCGGGTAACATACAGAATCAGGAGCTATGCAACCGAATGCTCGGAAGCACGGCTGAGGTAAACATGCCCATCAAAGCAATACTATTACTAGGATTGTAAAAATACCTTTTACTCTTAAGTCTTTAAGCATGGATGGAGGGTTTGCTCCTGATATGTTCCTAAATGAACAAATCTTAGGATTTCTAAAAAAATGTGTAACACCTTTTAACACAACTACAAAAAATTCAAGTCTTATATTTTTTTATAAAGTTTTGGGCCTATAATCTTAAGTAAATGTTAGAATTATTTTATAGGAAAAAGTGTTGTTTTTATATCTGGTGACCGACCTTTCTTGTGTTCTTCCTGTAAATATTTAGTTTGTGGTATATTTGTTGTAAAAGATGAATAATGTTTCAGATGGCATGAAGAGACTCCCCCACATTATCCCGGTGACTCAAGAAGATACATATGTGCTTGTTTTGAATCCCCATGGTGAGGTGGCTCACACCACTGAGGGGTCATTAGAACCCGACTTTGATTCCAACAACTCGGATGAACTAGACTCTGATGTTGATGGGGAGGAGCATAGTACGCCCATCTGGAGTGATTCAGCATCCAGGCTGTTGATATCTCTGTACAGCTCTTACATAGAACTAGTTGGTAGTGAGAATGTGCGCACCATGAAGAAGATGTGGCAACAGGTGGCAGAAGCTATGAGGCAGGAGGGATATAACTACACAAACTTCCAGGTGGAAAACAGATGGAAGACTTTTAGACGATCCTTCAAGAGAAAGCTCAAAAGTGGCACCACAATGGGAGGCAGGACAGTGCGATGCCCTTTTGAGAGGTTACAAGCCTTACTAATCAACACAAATCTAGGACTTAAATTATAGCTTATATTTTTACTCATTCTTAAATGGCCATAACATGCTTAGTTTACTAGCATTTGAGAACTCCTAATTACAGTAGACTCTAATTCATTTATTTGGCACTCAATATCTGGGATCCCAACAGTTGTGGAGATCTTTATTCTTGGTCTTCAATATTTCAGACAGGCTTGGTAGTGTTCTCGATCACCACAACAGCAGTCCTTGTAAGATACCTCCTCTTTGAAATAAGTATTAGAAAACTTAGTAAACGTAATGGCTCTTTTTTCTACAATAGTTATGAGTTGTTAAATAAATATCAATAGTAACAAAATGTTAACAAATGCTATCATAATTCTTTCACTATAACATTTGTACATTCATTTAGTTGGTAAATTATTGATTTGGGGTCTGTTTGTTAGGTTTGTATGTCTACTATAATTATGTTAGGCTAAAATATCACTAAGAAATATAATGAAGGAAAAATAGCGTCAAGTGACTTTATTTAATTGAACATTGAAAGGAGGATGAAGGACAAGAAGGCCTACATACCAGAAAATTGAAGGTCTCATAAGTTCACAACTAAACACAACAAAATACATAATCATGTAATTTTTGAGGTACATTTGTTCCCTTCTTCAGAAGAAGAGAGTAAAACATAGACTGGACTATGGCAGCTCTAAAACAAATTCCAATCCAAAATTATAATTAAAACAAATTTGTAATATAATTTTTTTTAGAACCCTCAAATCTCAGATATCCTTCAGGATTTGAGGATTTAGAGAAACCATCTCTGCTAGTAATTTAATTCTCTCAACTATGGCATGGCAGTGTGTTTGACAATACTTACAAATGGCTTACACCATTTCTAGTTCAATATATCCTCATAGCTTTAGATTTTTTCCCAAAATGTGAGGCTGCTTCAATTTATACTGTGTTCGTCACACAAGTGTAGTTTTTTCAAGTGTATCATAATAGTATTTATTATTCTTGTAACTTGTAATGTTATTGCCATTGCAGAGAACTGGAGCCACTTCTGGGAGACCAGCAAAGAAAGACTGAGACAAATAATGAGACTCCTGGTCAGGACCAACAGGAACTATTCCCGGAGTATTCTGACATTCTTTGGTACGGAGATATATACATACAACTGTACTTTACATTTTTATGTCACAACTAACATGTTTGAAGTGAAATTAAAATTATTATCAGCGGTTTAGATATTAATTACAAATTATGATCAAAGGTTTTTATTGCATCTTTGACCCACAGTATGTTTTTTACAGGGTGTCTTCAGAAGAGCAATCAGTAGAAGATGAAGAAGAAGCAGAGGAACCTGCCCCCTCTACAAACCCCAAGTACATAGCCAAAGGGCCTTTTAAAAGAAAACGCCAATGTATTTCCCAGGTCCTGAATCAAATGAAAGAAACCATGGTGACCAATGAAAGGAACAAACACAAAAGACACAAAGAGAAGATGGCACTGTTGAGGGAGAAGAATGAGATATTACAAATTAACAATGCATTGTTAAAGGAGTTACTTAGGCTAAGGGAGGTTTCAACTTCATCAGATGAGAGGACACTAGAGACAACAGGACAAGAGTACACTTTTCAGGAAGGAAACACTTAAAAGCAATTGGCAACTTTCTTCAGACATTCATGTGTTTGTTACCTCTTCAATATGGTTTGGAGTTTGAATGTCTTTTTATGATAGAGAACATGTACTTAACTTAAAAATTGTTCATTTTATGTATGTTTGTAAACATTATAAATGTTACAAAACTATCTGAAAAATGTGTTTAGTTTATTAATTAGGTATCTACTTTATGACAAAGTAATAATTATTTATTATATTAGTGAAAAACAACATTACAGGATATCTTAAAATATGTAGTTTTTTTCTAGAGTTTAAGTAATGATTCCCAGTTTTTTTGTTTGATAAGCATAATGAACATATTGTGATACTCTAGACCAAGTTATTCCTCGTTTCGACCTTTTATCTATAAACACAGTTACTTTTTTAGCCCAAACCTTTTTGCATAAATCACATTTAAACAACTATTTATTAAACGCCCAAGTAATATTGTTTCCCACAGTTTACTAAATTTTACTTCTTTTAATCATTTACAAATTCTGTATTTAAAATCACCTAACTAGGGCTTTACTAAATGTTGATAGTTTTAACATTATTCTTTAATCCTTGGTCAGCGATTAATAGGTGCCTGTCATTTTTCCAAAAACAATAGTTTTTTTTGTATGTATTTATTTTGGGATATTTAATGGTATTTGTTTAAAATAACTGTTTATATAAATATAAAACTTAAAAATTATTTCTAGAACAGACAACAACTTATCCTTGGCTGTTAATTCATCACTTGAACACAGTAGAAATCAAACCCAGGATCCTTAGTACTAGACAGATGCGCTACTGATGGAGCCAAGTTATTGGACTGTTGTTTATGTATATTTGATATTAGTCAGAGTAAAATATGCAAATAGTAATTTAGAAAATATTCTACTTATGGAGTAAGGAGGGAATAATGTATTCAAGAAAATAAGATTTAAATTTTGTAGTTATAAAAAGCAATGGCAGGGAATAATATTAAGGCATTCTGAAGGAGTTTAAAAATAGGTATGAGTAAACAGAGTAAGAATATAGGGAGAAAGGGAAAAGAGAAAAATGAGTGGTAGGGGAATTCAGGAAGGATTGGATACAAAAATGAATAGAAATGCTGGAGCGGGGCATGCAAGGATGTAAGAAGATGCTATTATATATAGCCAGGTAAGAAACAGGAGGAGAGTAAACAGACAAGAAGTTAAAATGATTGATGAAGAAAGAAGAACGCTTAAGACAGGAGAGGAATAAAAATAACTATGTATGAGATATTTTGAGAAGATTACCCTGAAGAGGAAAGGGGTGAGAGTGAAACAAAGGAGCAGGAAGAAATAGCACAAAAGGAGGAAATAGGTTCCACTTGGGATGAGGTGGAGGACCCATTAAAGAGGATGAAATGAGGAAAAACACTGGGTTTGGACGAACTGATTATGGAAATAAAAGCTACAAGTGAAGCAAGTATACCATGGTGCCATACAACAGCTGATGGAAAGAAGGCATGAATATAGGAAATACTTGGTAATGGTATTAATGGATGTGGAGAAAACATATAATAGTGTGATTGAAAATAAAGTTTAAGAAGTGGTGTAGGAGGCCAAAGTGGAAAGGGGAACGGTAATGAGAGTAAAGAGTATGTATGAGTATAACATGAATTGTGTTAAGACTGAGAAGGATTAGATGGAGTGCTTCAAATAAAAAATGGAGTGAAGCAGGGGAATACTCTCTCATCAGTACGCTTTGTAATGGTAGTGAAAATGGGCATGAATAAAGTGGAAAGAAAAGAATGAGAACCATGATGTTTGCTGATGATTTGATGGGATTGAAGGAGAAGGAAGAGGAAGTGAAGGAACAGCTACAGAAATTGAATGAAAAGAAAGATTGTGGAATGGATTTGGCATGACAAAGTGTGAAGTGTTTAATGACAAGGAAGAGGAAAAGGCCTAGTTAAGCAATAAAGTTGGATGGAATATAGCTGAGAAGAAAACAAAACATAAAATATCTTTTGAAATGTGAGTAAGGCAAAATGTGGAAATTGAGAGAATCTAATGAGAATAGGACAGCAGGGCAAGTTTTTCTATAGGTGTGTAAGAAACCTGCTATGGAGGAGAAAAGTTCCCTTGAAGTGTAAGAAAGTATTGTACAGGGAGTACTTTGTACCCATTGTCATACATGTAGCAGAAACATGGACAGTGAATGTAAGAGAGACTAGGAAATTGGAGGCCATGGGAATGAAGTTTATGAGGAGCATTCTAGCTGTCATGAGCAGAAACAAGTTTAGGAATGAAGCTATCCAGAAAATTGTAGGGGTACAGGGAGTACATGAGTAGAGAAAGCACGACTGAGATGGTATGAACATGTAATGAGGATGGAGAAGGATAGGATGCCTAAGAAAATGATGGAAGTGATGAGGAAAAAGACCTCAAAGCAGGCCAAGAAAGAAATGCTAGCAGCAGATAATAGAAAGTTTGCAAGTGAGAGGAAAATAATGGTGGAAGGATGGAGACATTTTACTAAACTGAAATGGTTACAGGCTGGCAACATTTGATGATAGTTATAAAAACTAAATATAATTATCAATGACATAATAATTGTGTAATTGGTACAAGGCTCATAAAACCAATCAAGTAAAGCCTATATAAATAAATATGTTCATTTTTTATTTATTTGAGGTATTTAATGTGCACTTTCTAAATGTACTGATTATTTCAGCGCACAACTTATTAACTAACTTAAAGCTAGCTGGAACAAACACAACACCCGGGCTCTGGCTGTTAATCCATCACTATAAAAAGGTAAACCCACATTTCGCTAATTATACATTTTTCAGCCAGTCCAGGAATCAAACTCGGGATCCTTAGCTCAGTATAGACACACTATATAAATATTATTAATTTGAAAGGCTAACTTTTTTATACAATGTCATTTCCATGTAATTTGTTATACAAAATTAAACATCATTATAAATAAATATGAAACAGTATATTGATAAAAGTGTGGTTATATTAGTAATAATAAATGTATAAAGGTTAATGGCAGTTAAACAGTTTGAATAATTTGAATAATTGTTAAAATGTGTTGAAATTTGATAAAATAAAATTGATTAGTATTGGGGTGAATATTTATTTAAATACAAAGTTTATTGGAATAGAGTAATAGGCTAAATCATGCTTAAAATTAGGGGCGATAGCCAGCACACTTACCTTAGTAATACTTGAGTAAAAATTGTTTAAACAGAACACTAAAAAACCCCACATTTTAAGGACAAGTTTTCACTGTCATAGATAGCTTCATCAGGTTGAGAAAGTAGACCTACGGCTCTTGGTTGGACTGCAAGTTTGACTGTCAGCAGTTGATTGTTTTTAGTTTTGATTTCACTGTTTAGATGATAGCGCTTCTATTAAATAGATGGATGAATAGAAAAATTAAAAGTTGTTATATATATTATATTATTATTGTTGTTGTGACATTGAAAATAATAAGTGTGATGGTAAGAAGGAGAGGGTCTACCTAAGCTTGTGTTTAAGGGTCTCTCTGGATTTAGTGATATATTGATGGGCCAGTTCCCATATCAATTGTTGTGAAGGGTTGCATATTTATTTGTTCAGGGATTTTACCACCTTGGTGGTATAACAGTGATTATAAAGTCCAGATTATGGGTTATGGCATGTGATGCTACAGGTTTATCTTCATTTTTCATTTTTGTGTCATGTCGATGACCATTAATTATCTTTCTTAGTGTTTCCATTCTGAGATTGATGTATTATACTTGACACTAGTTGCTTATCAGTTGGTAGATTAGTTTTCCAGAATCATACTTATGTGACCTTTTATAGGGAAATTTATTTTAGTTGTGTTGCTAGAGACATTGGTAACTAAACCATAGTCGATCTTGGTGGTCTTGGGGTAAAGTGCTTGCCTCAGGACCTAATGTTTGTGGGTTCAAACCTTACCGTGGTCAGCAGATTTTTCTTGAGTAATAAAAGTATATTGTACTACTTCCTTCGAAGAGGACGTAAAGCCATCAGTCCTGTGGCGTATAATGGACCATGGGAATTATGTGAAAATACCTTTCTTGGCAAAATTGGTAGGCTCTTTCGCTCTCGCTCATAGAAATTCCCATGTATAGATATGATTAGTCTGTTCAGAGAGTGCATGTTAAATACCTAAAATAAATAAAACTAAACCATACATCAGTAATGGTCTTATTTAGTTTCATTTTAAGTTTTAAGTTATTCATAACATAATTTTGCTTGGGAAGCGTTAATTAACAATTTAAACACAGGAAAAATGGCTATATTAAATTGAACATTGAAAGGTGGATAGAAGGGCACGGCATACACACCAGAAAATTGTAGACCTCAAAGTTCACGATTAAAACACAACAAAACACATAATTATGTTATTTTCTGGGTATATCAGTCCGGTTCATCAGCAGAAGAGAGTAAAACACAGAATGGACTATGACAGCAAGGCTAAAGGTTGACTATGGTCACTTAGATTATCTTATTGCCTGTTTCTCGATTCAAAAAAAGGCTTAGGCTTGGATTTTACAGTTGCCTGTTCAAACTTGTGTCTTTATTCTTGGTAGATGGATAGAATGTTATATTTATATTATATTTAATTATAATTTTAATTAAAACAAGATTATTATGAGTGGATAAGAGATTGTCCGAAACCTTATCTGAGTTGATAATGTGTGTCTCTACTGAGTTAAAGTTCCCGGGTTTGATTCCTGGCATGGCTTAAAAATTTATTATTGGTGAAATGTGGTTTTCCCTTTACACAGTGGTGAATTAACAAGTGGGGGCTGACTTATGTGTGTTCTAGATTTAAACTAGTTAATAAATTATGTACTGATATAATCAGTTGGTTCAGAAAGTGCCCATTAAATTACCTCAAATAAACAGAAATGAAAAAAATGATGAGAGTGATAAGATATATTATATTGGAACTAATATAAGTTACTAAATTACAATTCAGGAACCACTGACCTATAGATAACAGGTACAAGCTTTTTTTCAATCAGTTTGAAGACACTGTAACAAAATATATGAAAATATGCATACATGGTTTATTTAAAACTCAAATGTAATATTAAAAACAATGGTAAAAATAGCCACACTGGGTCTCACATGGTCTAAGTTGTCAGTCTTATATAATACTGGTTTACTGGCGACAGAGGAGACAATGTTGGAATCTTTGTTAGGAGCTCTGGGGGATTGTTTCCAATTAATTATATTTTATAATTATAGTTTTCCCTATCACAATCCATATTATGTGGTTACATTTCCTCCTGAACTACTGTCCATGGCCCTTCTTCTCATATTAAGTTGTTAATACCCACCATGTTAAAACATACTAATGAAAAAGACATAGTTACAGACATAGCATAATGTATATTCATATTAAAAATTTTGAGGTTTTTTAGCACCGCACTACCTCTTCAATACACAAATGTACTAATTATGCTAATGAGTTAGGGATGAGGAGGGGGATTTTAGAGGAAGTGTATCTGTATTTGGATGGAGGGAGAATGGAAAACTATTTAGGAAAAAACCACCCTTAATACACCCAATCAGAATTGAACACTCATCTTTTAGTCATCAGCAGTCCAGTCTATTGAGAAAGTGATGCGTTAGACCATGAGGTCATTGAAGCAGATATCTTCAGTCATTCAACAATTAATTTGCACCTTTATGTAAGTTTATCTCATTTTTGAGGCATTTTCTTTGTTGAGTTTAAGATATTTCAGTAAGACCTCCAAAAATCAAAGTCATTGGTTCCATAAAAAAAAATACATAAAAACTATCTATTTTATACATAATATTGTGTAGTATATTATATTTAGAAACACATTTCTTCATCAATGCACTTTTTCTTATAAATCACATTATGTACAAGCTATGTTCATAAAGGTAATCATAAACAAACAAGAAAAAAATATGTTAAACATATCTTGAAAAAACATAAATATTTATCTAATAGGTATACATATGGATTTACATTTGTGTGAAAAACTTTCTTATGTCTTGCTGCACAACATATTTCGATGATGATTTATCATAAAAGTGTTCACACTTATTAAGTCCGTGAAATACATCTTCAGAAACATTTTCGGCAAGTTGAAGACCATGACATGTATTCAACATGGCCAACAATTATTTTTTTTAACCATCCTCTTCAATGTTAGTCTGTTCTGTCTGAGATAAGCCTAATATGTTGTCATCCGTTGGGTTATCTGAAACAATCACATCTCTGTCAATATCTAGGAACTCATCAAGGGAAATTTCTTCCCTGATAAGAGCTTTGGTTTTCAAGTCCTTCCAACATTGTTCGACTTGTGGCAACACATTTTCTTATTTTATTTGAGGTAATTTGATAAAGCCATATTTTGCAATGAAATCTTTTACTGTCAATTCTAAAACATTGTTTTGCCACACCTTAGCTAGTTCAGCCATAAAAATCCTCAGATCATTCCCCTTAGCTGTGTCTAGCTCATGTTCTAAGTCTTCTGAGAAATGTGTTTCCAATAATTAATTTCCAGATTTTTTTATAACTCCCTGGTCCATTGGCTGCAATTTTCAAGCTATTTTTGTGGGGAGGAAAATCAATTTCACATTTGATAGTTTTGAGCATACATTAGGGCGGATCAGGCAATTGTCTACAAAGAGAACAATTTTTCTTTTCTGCCTAACCATATTTTTATTTAAATTTATTTGATTAATTGATTAGAAAGATTGAAACAATAGCAAACAAACACCGTCGGTCTGAGATACTGCAACAAACTGAACCTGATTTATAGAAGAGGAAGTTTATTTGAGGTAAGAGGTGGGAGGAATGTTGAGACAAAATCAACCCGCTAGGTGACCTGTGTGTATTGTAATGATCTTGACCACCATTTCCTTCTTTCTCTTGTGATATCTCCAATATATTTTTCTCACCTGTTTTTCATATAACATTGTCATTACTGGGGGAAAATCCTGATTCACCTTGAAAAAAATTCTATGTATAGAAACAATTTTTCTATGTAGTGTCATGAAGATTCATGAAAACTTTGGTATATAGAGGTTTGACTGTATAAACATATTTACTACTAGACCAAATTGCCTCAAGAATTGCGGGTAAAAAAATAATAATTATACACTAATTTTATAATTCTGCTTATTTTATAAACATTGTCTCCTATAGAAATTACAATAAATGCTGTTTTGTCTACATTGAATATCTGAGATGGTATACTGAAAATACTCTTGAAGCTATACTTGTTGACATTTACAGGCTCTACTAAGTTCTTAGAAACTCTTTTATTGACAGAAATGTTATGTTTCATAAATAATTTATATAATTGGGACCTGAATGGTCATCAGTGAATACATTTTTTGTATGTGTTACAGGAAAACCACAATTACAATATAATGTTTTCCTTTACTCATATCTTATTTAGTATTTCATATTTGAATTTAGGCATCTTTGAGGATTTTGGATGGTTACATTATTCATTTAGATTTTAGTGATGCTGTACTCTACTTTTAAGGGCTGGTCTTACGACTACCAGATAAATATTGCTATTGAGAGGTTAAAGTTAGCTACCAGGTAAAGGTTATCACCCACTTTAATATTTTATGAGTATTATGAACTGAATTTATCTGATAGATAGTTATTTGTAGGATAAAAATATTTTTATGCATAAAACGCAAGGTTGGTACTGCTTTTACTGGTGCATGCATGCGTACAACATGGATAGTAGCTACAACACTCACATTTGTTAAATAATGGTGGCTAAACGAGTGCGAGTAAACAGATGGCGTTACGTGGGCGCAGAAGCTAGGTTGTCTTGAAAGTATTAATTTTGGTGTCTGCCCAAATGTTGTCAATTGTTAGGCACAACGTTAACAAAATTTTATTTATTGTACTCACATTTAAATAATTGGTTCTTATATAACTATAACTCTACAAATATCTTGTCAGTTTTTTTTATAAAAGTGTGATTTTAATGTTCTAACTTTATAAATAGTTAGAGCCTAAGCCTATGCCTACTAAACACAAGAACCAAGATTTTAACCTAAACAGATTCTGATAAGCTAAACACCATGAAAAACGTGTTTCTATGGCAACGCCCATTTTAACTTGTAGATAAAAGTTATCAGGTACTTACTTACGCCTCCAGATAAAATGTGTTGGATAAATCTTAAAAATAGGCATTAAAAATAAGTTATATAGGCACTAGAATAAGTACTTAAGGGGAAAAACAACATAATAGGTAATGTAAAATTGGTATTACTACCTAATCTTTTATTACTTAAAGCCAATTCAAATGCTGTTTTTTTAGCACCACGTCTCACTATTTGTTTGGGCTGTATGCACATGTACTAATTATGCTAATATGTTAGAGGCTAGAAAGGTGGAATTTAGAGGTGTATCTGTGCTTACATGGAGAGATAGTGAAAAACCAGTTATTAAAAAACTTTCTAAGTACACTGAACCAAGATATATCTCCCCATCATTGGCGGTCCAGTCTACTGTTAAAGTGACACCTTAACCTGTTTGACCACTGAAGCAGGCTAGATGCTGTTAATCACTAGATACGTTTCTAGATTTTCAGTATTGAATTAGGTACTGTTTTTAGATATAATATTTTTTATAGTTTGAAAAGTCCAGTTCTACTTCACACTATGTCAAGGGACAAAATTTCAAATTTGCTGTTTCCAAAGAATTTGAACATTTCTCTTGCAATGGCATGTTGTTTTCTCCCAAGATGTCTACCACTACCCCCATTGTCCTCCACCCATTTTTCGCTCATTGGAAGCTATTTAACAAATGTCGATTTTCAAACCTCCAAACAAGTATGCCACAACTTACAATTTCTATGAAACTGGACTCTCTTTCAGCAGAAAATCCATACTATAAGAACAATCAAGGAAAATAGGCAAAATCCTGTTTCTAGACATTATGCATATTTCTAAAGAAATGCTGCAATATCAATCTGCTATGTGCCCCTTGTACAACTGGGGTGTGCTACACAAACTTGTCCAAAGCTGTGACTCAAGATTTATATTTTGAGATAATTTTTCTCCCTCCATATTTTAATTTCAGCAATCACATGAATAGAGATATTAAATATAATTATCACCACTCATTATCAATACAGGAGATCAGCAGTTCCCAAACTGTAGTATTTACACTATACAAACAAATTAAAGTAAAAACAAAGTTAAGGCCTCATCAAATTGTATAAACATATTACGACCAAGTCTATCGCAAAGTAGAAAAAATTCAAATAGTGGTTGGGGTGGTGGCAACATTTATTCAAGCTTAGAAAGATGGTACATCTACGCAGTATGTGTTACATTCCTGGGAACTATTAAAATGTACCGAAATATAGTAATTACTCTTTGCGGGTCTCCAAATTGTGGAAATTGTTGGGGTGGTACGGCTTTCAAAGAGTTTGAGAACTGCTGCAGTGGAATCTTGATTATCTGGAGTAGTAGGGAAAAAAATTGATCTGGACTAAAAAAACTCGGATGGATCCAGTGATGCTCTTTGCCTTAAACATAAACACTGAATAACATTGAGTCATTGTTTTTTATTATTAACAACAGATGTCACCACTACGGTTTGATGACATGTTGGCGAGTTTGCCAGTTTTATTTTCTGTTATCTACACAATAAAACTTAAAATTATGTTTACATTTCATGTTACATTTTTCTTCTATACATTCAGTTTTACTTGGCTGTATATCACCAAACAGCTTAATCGTAGTGTGTAGAGCAGGCCTTTGATTGAAATTTTTTAAATAATTTAAAATATACTGACCCAGTTAATGCGACCTCGGATAACTAAGATTCCACTGTACTCTATATATATATATATATATATATATATATATATATATATATATATATATATACACACACATACACACACACACACATATATATTGATTGGGTGTCCACCATGAGACTCCAACATTTTAAATACATACAGTTTTGAAGGGAATTTATTACAGAATCATTATTAAACATTGAAATGATAGTAAAACTCACAAAAGTTTTTGTTAAGATTAGTTCATTGTACCTTCACATGGGCGCCTTTGGTGGCAATAATGTCTAGTCTGTAGTCATTTTCATGCCATGTGTTCTTCAACATGTCTACTGTAACAGAGTTTATGGCATCTGTTATCCATTATGCTGGTAGCTTTTGTAAAGTACACTTTGTCTTTGACATACCCCCATAAGAAGAAATCTATTGGGGGAACGCAGAGGCAAGGGAATTGGACCATCATGGCCAATTCAACAGTTGGGGAATGTGTTATTTGGGAAATATCGGACACTATAGCTCCAATCGGATGGGGCACAGTCCTACTGAAAAATTATGGTTGGCTGCATGGATGTATTTGTGGTATAGATCTGACGCATATCCAGGTATACCACGCCAGTGAGTGTTTTCAACAAATAAAAATGGCACAACAATCAGTTTGTGCATAAGACCACACCACACATTAACTTTCAGGCTATCGGACACGTATTCTTTAACTACAAGCAGATTTTTCAATCCCCAAAATTTGAACATAGTGCCAATTCACTTTCCTCGAAATGTGCATGGTTGCCTCATTTCCCAACATTATGTGTGAATAAAAGTTTTTATCATTGATGTGATCCAGCATAGCTGGTTTGATCTCCTGTAACTTTACCATATATGCGTGAAAGCATAATCGACGGTGAATAGCTTTCTGAACCATCAACTGTTTCATTCCAAGTTCTCTTGCTCCTTGTCTGACTGACTTCCTGGGGCTCTTTATTTTCTACAGCCTCTTCTGAAAGCCGGTATTTATACCACCTTGACCTTTCAACACACTATCGGTCACTAAATTTAATCACATCACTTACTGACTTTTGGATTGTGGAGGGTCCTTAGTGAAGAAACGGTGGAAGTTTCGTCGCACCCGAAGGACCGATTTTGTTTCTATGTACTCTCACACAATCTGTGATCGCTCACTTGAAGTTGCCATTTTAGAAAATGTTTGACTGCAGCGCTGCTGTGGTTCTGATGTGCACTATACATTTTTAAATGAAAAAATAATATACTTTTATAATGTTTGAATTTCATGGTGGATATTGTGTACTTTTCCCATTTATTTAAAAACAAAAAATACAGTCTAAACTAATATTTTTAAGGGCATTTTATAACAATATTGTCATGTAGATTTTCATATATATAAGTAAGGCATAGGTTTTCATTTGAAGTTTGGTCAAAATTTGCAACATATTAAAAAAAAATTAGGTACACATTACTATGTTGTTTGTCACAGCCCCGGAGAGCCCACTCCTGGAATCTAGAAACTGGTTAATCCATATCCACTATTCTCGACGAGAGTTTGACGTGTGTCGAATGTACATCCAGGAGGAGCTGGAGCGGAGCAGCAGGATGGCAGAGTATCCCAACTATATCATGGTGAGGGAATTCACTGGAAGATTTAGGGGAATGATGAGCACACTAAACTGATATGAAAGTTGGGGTTTTCCCCTATCAAGACAAACTCTCTGGTAGCTTCTTAACAAAAACACTTTCTACATCCTGGCTTCTTATGTTAAATAGATAAGTTTCTTTAAACCATCAAAGATTGAATGAGGAATGGGAAAAGCCCTTTATCTAGAGGCCACTAAAAAGAAAAAAATAGACCCTATGAAGGCTGTGCTGAAAATAATAAGAAATTGCTTATATCAACTATTGATGGTTACTGACAATGCTATTGAGAGAAGTGTTTGCCTACATCCTTAAACTATTCACTATGTAGAACTTTTTATTAATTTCAATTGATATATTAAAATTATGTATACTGTTGTTATCTAGCGGGAACAAATAGGTAATATTTTTGAAAACCGGTTTATCTTTGAGTTTTATGAGTTAACTTTTGTACCCTCTTTTTTAGTAAATATTGTGTTAGGTACACTGACAGGCCACAACATTTTGTCTCTTAACTGTAAATGGTACATGGGCTCTAGTTTCTTCATTCTTGCATTCAGAGGTGAAACACAAATATAGACTGTGTACTTGAGATGTGTGATTTTTTATGAGTGCTTGGCTCACTATACACATGCCATTTCAGGGAATAACAGGCCAGGCCCATGGTTCAGTTGTCAGTGCACCTGGCTACGAACTTACGGGCCTCGGGTTCGATTCCCGGGCGGTATCACGGGTACTTTTCCTGAAAGGAGAATTATCCCAAAAGGTCAGTAGGGTTTGGTTAGTTAGGCTTAATTTAGGTTTAAGAGTCTCTACAGGTTTCTCACCCTTATATTCACGATCAACATCACCTCATCTCATCGGGAAATTGGAAGAGCCTCCACATAAAGGCTGGAAACAATTAGTACATTCAGGTGTCTACCGGGAAATGACACATACATTCGCGCTAATTTGTATACAAACTGGGATACAAGTGATGTAACTAACATAATTCAAGAGATGTATCCCAGACACACATATATATATTATTTCAGGGAATAATCCTGCGTCATGAGGGAAAGATTCAGGAATCACTCGAGTACTTCCAGATTTGTCATGTTCTCAATCCCCGAAGTGTGAACAACATAAAACAAGTGGCCCGGTCTCTGTGAGTAGGATCTGGTATCAAACTTATATTATCTGACTCAGTTTAAAAAGACACTCACTGAGGCTGAGTATGGCTTTTAATATATGCAGTAAACTCTTGATTAACTGTTAATGATTGTTTACTTGTGGCTTAACCATCATTATTTCTTGTTTGTGCGTGTGTGTGGTTGCTTCTGCACAGGAGGGGACAGTGGAAGGGAGGGGAGGTACTATCAATATATCAAGTGTTTTTTAAATAATGGTAGTAATTCTTGAATTATGTTAGTGTGTGTTATAAATTTCAAAATGTATTGCTCTTTGTTTTTAACCTTTTGTTCTATTTTGAGGAGTTCACATGAAATTGAAAACAAACTAAACACCATTAATATCATACATGATTTAATAAACTAAACTATGATTTACTTGTTCTTCTAATTGGTTAGATCTTTATACATTAATTTTACTATTAACTTTCATTACTGTTTATAGCTACGTCAAAATGTTTTGTATATATAAAATACTAGGTATGTAAATCATCAAAAGTACAGTAATATAAAAGATTGATCCTATAGTTCACCGATGGCGAAACTTTTATGCCCACTTTGCCACTTAAGGACTAGCTGAATTTTGAAATAGTCTAATGTGCCACCTCTTATTTATGTTTAGTAATGAGTATTCAAAAATTCAAAAAGGTTTGATATTATGAAATGTAATGAATGAAAAATCAAACTGTAAGTTTTTTTTAATATTGCCTACATTTAAAGAAGGACAATTTATTATATTGTCAAAGTGAGTGTCTTGGACAAGATTAATTTCAATAACTCAAAGTAAAAATTTTGAAAGCAACACCTTTAGTGAAAAAAGACAGTAACTTGATATTTTTTAATCAAAAACTCACATGAGGCCTAATCTTTTCCATACTGGTTTGAAACATGATGTTATATTTTGAGAGCCAAGGTATTTTTGTTCGGTTCATAGCTTGTTGTCTTTAACATAACACAAGATGCACTTGAATACGAGCCAAGATGATTTCTAGGCGTTGATTTCACAAACTTTATTGTCACATGACATTGAATAACATGATTGTCAAAATATTGTGAACTTCAAAAAATCACGCTGGGAAAAGTGTTACTAGATTTTAATTTTTTTCATGTTGGCATGCCACCCAAATAGTGTTTTCTTGGCACTCACTGACATGCCTGTCATAGATTTGCCATTCCTATTATGGTGGAATCATGGTAGGAAACCAGATAGACCCTATAAAATATATTTTAAAAAACTGGTCAACATATAATAACATTATTATTTTATTGGTACTGGAATGATTTATATGATTTGTCGAAAGTGATAGTGGCAAAGCAGATTATTTGATGAATAAATATGTCAAAGTAGTTTTAGTAAATTATATATCTGTAATATATTTAATTTAATACCTCAATTCTACCATATTTTAGTAGTAGTAGTAGTTGTCGATGATATAATGAGTACAATTGCAGGTACCTGCTAGGTAGACACAGGCTTGCGGTGGAAGCATATCTGGAGGCTGAAGCTGTAGCTACAAAGCCGGACTGGGCCATCTACCATAACCTAGGTCAATATTACTAGTCCTTACTCTATGTTCATAAGGTTTCAAATAACTTTACACACAATTAAAGCTTTGCATATTATTTTGAATTGAATGTGCAAATATACAAATTTGACTACTGCCAAAAAAAAAAGTACTTTCATATGCAGTAGACAAGAAGAGATCGAGGTGACCTTGACTTTTATCACCACAATATTTTGTTTATTATTATTTTATATCACCACATCTTACTACCTATTCAGGTTATACGCATATGTACTTATCACATTAATGAGTTAGGGATGAGGAAGGTTGAATTTAGAGGAAGTGTACCCACATTTGCATGGAGGGGGAGTGGAAAACCATTTTGGAAAAACCATCTGACCGAGACTTGAACACTAATCTCCCTGTCATTAAAAGTATAGTCTAACATTATAGCAATGCCCTAGGCCATGCAGCCACTGAAGTAGGTTTCTTCTTTAGTGTTTGTGTTAGTGCTAGAACAATTTCTACCCTAATATTACACAGGTGTGCTGGTTATCCCTCTTACTTTTAACCATGATATATCTCAGCTGTTTGTTTTCACCACATCTTAGTTGTTGTTTAGGTTATACGAATACATTCATTAAGCTAAAATAGAGATGGGAAAGGTAGAATTTTATACTAAGTATACCCACATTTGCATGCAAAGAGAGTGGGAAATAATTGAGGAAAAACCTCCCTCAATACACCTTATTTGATTTTATATTCCCCTGCTTGGCTAATGAGTATGCGTTTCCATCTAATTATCCTTATGATCCCAATTCAATTATATTAAGTTGTTAAAAGCATATTCAACAAGCACACAAAGTGTAAGACATTACTTAACTTATTTTCTGTAGTAAACCACTAAACTTAAAATAGGAAAACATAAAATAATTTACTCCCATTTATTTTTCCTGTAAATTGGTGATCTACCAGATTTTCAAATCGGTATGGATGTAAATATTGTATCGTTTATTAGGCTATGTTGTAAACGTGTTTTGAGTGATATATTTTATCTTTTCCATGGAACTATTTTCAATCAATAGGATAGTATTTCGTAAACTCTTAAGAAAGTGAAACTCACAATCATGATCAAAGTTCGGTAAGTGTTCATTCTCCAGTCTAAAGTTCCTATTAGTGTTACATCATTTTGCATTGTACAAGTACAGTAAAAGTAAAACCTTTAAAACTAACGAACTTGAGCTGTGCTCATAATACTGTTTCCAAAATGGACACCAGAAAAAGGTGTTATTTAATATACTATTACTGCATCAATGTTAGTTCTTTGAATGTTAATTAAAATATAATTCTAACAGCACACGGTCGTATCTGTCCTGGCGTCCTTGGTACAAATCCTGCCCAGGTTAATATAAGATTTAATTGCCCTGGATTCACATGCATCAGTTAAATCTTAGTGCTAGATCTAAATATTTAAATATATTGTTTTTTTGCGCCAGGTAGTCTCACATTCCCTACCAACGATTATACTGGGTTTAATTTGATTGGAAGATAACATATAATAAATATCACAAGTTAATTATGATTGATTTATTTAACACTTTGGTTCTGGTAATTTAAATAATTAAAATAAATAATAAAAGTTAAGTTGGAGTGACTGTGCAAGTGTGTAAGACACGTTTGTTCTGTATGATGGTATGATTGCGAGTATTTAAGACACATCCAATCTGTATAGTGGCGTAGTCACTATTGTCTCTCTTACTGCACCCTCACAGTGAATCAAAGGAGCGTCCACACCCCTTTGGCGATTTCCCTTTTAGACAGAAATTGACCAAGGTCGCTTTCATCATTACTTAAAAAATTGCAACTCAGGTTAGGGAGATATTATATAACTGGTTCTGTTCCTCACTGCTAGTTTTTAAGGATCATAAATACTAAAAAACACAATATATACCGTATTCTTATTTTAGAAAGTGTGGCCAAGTGACGCTCCAGTACATCCTCCACTTAAAACTCACAAATCCTGCTAAAGTTGACTTGAAATATATGTTTGTCTTTATAAAACATTATTTAAAGCAAAATATTCTATATTCATACAGGTATGTGGTGCACATCACTGTCATTATGTCAGGTTAAGATTAACAGATTATTATACTATAACATCTAATATTTTATAGATGTATAGGTAACCATTATTTTATACATTCCACTTTCATAATACATGGGACTAGACAAAATAATATCAATAACATTTTGCAGTTCTAACAGCATTAGGTCCAACTTATCTTCCCATTGCTCAGAGATAAAAATAAAACAGTATGTTTTAAAAACAAAATACTTTTTATTCTCATTTCGGTCTTTAAAAATACAAAAACCTTAGCACTAAAATAAACTTAAGAACCTAATTTTCTCTTTATTCTCTTAATAAATTTTTTTTACACATCTTAAAGTTTGTCAAAGATGTTTGTGATTATGTGTAATGCAACTATTTATATGGTCCCAGGGCTATGCCTGGTTCATGTCGGGGAACAAGCCAAGGCCAAGGAGAACTTTTTAAGAGCTCTACAATGCAGCCGCCAGGAGGAGACCTACATGGCTCTAGCAAAGATACACTTGCTTGAGGAGGATATAGAGGGAGCCATCTGGATCTATAAAACAGCTCTCCAGTAAGTTCTCTATCATTATACAGTCAAGATGCTGTCAAATTACTATTAGAAACTTCACTGGCTGAGGCCCATCCCTCTATCTCAGGGTCAGGGTGCTTAAATACAGGTCTTCGTTCAGATGAATAAACGTTTAGAAAATATAAAAAAACATTTTGCAACCAAAATTGACAACATTTTACTATATTATTAGCATCATTTTATAGTTATTGATAATATCTATCAAATATGACAACTGCAGATTAGAATGACAACATATGAATATGTGAAAGTAGATCTAATAACCTTTCTAGCTGTCAGATAAGATTCTTTCTATGAACATCGCACTATACACATATATTTTTTTTAACACAGCATCTTACTACCCATTCACATTTGTTTGGAAAATTAAGTTATTTAGGGAAAACCACTCTCATGTAGTCCCTTCTTGATATAATTATAGAAAAGGACAGCTTGGAAGCACACAGATGGTACAAGAAAACAAAATAACAAAAAGCAGAATGTCAGTTATGGCAAAAAAAAATTTATGATTAAAAAAAACCAAAAGAAAGAATAAGCTTGCAGGAACCCAGCCAATATAGAATATGAATCCAAAAAGTAATTTTAATTGAAAGATTCCAAATATTAACAAGTATTATTTTATGAATTTTAGGTCGAAACCCAATTTAATAGAATTAAAGATTTAAATATATTTACACTATTCTTACATTATATTTAACATACAAGCTAACGAATTATCTTCTCAAATGAAATCTCCACCAAGAGTGGTTTTACATTGCCACTCCCAGGGTGTTAAATACAATAGTTGCCCCACATAAGGTAAGGGAAACAAAGAGGGGAAAGAAGGGGAGGAGACACATGTCAACTGTCAGGTGGCGATTCTACGGGTCAGGATGTGACATCATCCTAGTCTTTTCGAACATTGGGAACTGCTATGAAGTGGTGCGTTGTTCCAACTCCTCTTTAGCCTGCCACTCAAAAATCAACTCTTGTCCTCGGGTGGGTGTGCTTGGATCATCTTCAAGTTGGGTGTTTGTAGAGAGAGGGATTGAATAGGGTACAGGTTGAGTGACAACCTAGGTTGATGTTTCTTGTTTAATCCCAATTTTTATATTTGTTTATTGTAGCTTAATTAATGCTACACTCAGTGCACACAGCCGGGCTAGAACCCCAATATCCTAGTCATTGGCAGTCTAGTTTATTGTGATAGTAGTGCCATAGACCATGCGGCCACCCAAGGGGTTTACACATTATTTATCTTATTCACATGACCGTATTTTATAAAACACCTTTTTATTCTTGCTGCTCTTGTTGACATTATGTTAAGTGTTTTAGAAATCTTAAGAAAATAAGTTCAGTTATTAAGCATCAGCCACCGATTAGAAAGTTTGCCTACTCTCCGCAGTATTGTTCTGTACAATGATTGGAGATAAAGTTAATTTTCAAATATAACAGTGGTGTGCTCAAGGTGGTCCATAGCCTATGTTTTATTTAAAATTATACATTTATGATTAAGTCTTTCAATCACAATAATGAGATATTATTTAGTGTCTCATTCAACATCTCTTTTAAATTGTTAGAAGCTATTATCACTGTAAGGATCAACTTTACAACTGAACGTTTTCTTTAATATTGACTAGCCCATTAGCATTCTGTTTGCTCTGAAAGATGAGTCTTATCTTGACGAATTATACTATAACCTTATCCTATAAGCTACAGCATAGTGTTGTATGTCAAGATTACCTTGCTTCCTCTCAGGGTAAACAGAATGTACATTTAAGACACAACTTCCCTTATAAATATCAGATTGCCTCGTTTACATTTTTTGGTGAGTTTTTCAAATGCCAAATTGTGGCAGTGACTACATCTATTAGATGATGAAAGAAATTTAAAATAAAATATATTTTATAGGGATGAGCAAATAAACTATTTTTCTGTACATAATAATCACCCATGCTCATTATTTGGTTTTATTTTCGTTTTAATAATAATGCTAAATATTTAATAACAATACTCAAAAACTACAAGTGTCCACTTGGGTCATTTTCATATTGTTTAAGATAGTAGGCTTACTTTTACAAGTTTGAATAAAAACTTTAAGGTAAATTAATATATAATTCACTTTATAACTGATCCTGACACCTTTTGAAGATAATTAGGTCCTAGTTTTAGTTAAATTGACTCTACTTTTCTGATAATTGAGTTTGAGAAATAAATTTATTGTTGATACCTGTGTATAGAATATTTTAATTGATGAAAATATAATACAAAAAACTGAAATAATTCTATGCTGTGGTCGCAGTATGGATATAAACTTAGATCATCATCATCATCATCATCTTCTTCTTCACAAACAGCATCAAAAATGCACACTTGTGATACAAAATTGACAAAATGTTATTCATAAGTTCATATTCCTATTTGGTTTTCATTTTTTCCATGAAGTAAAGCTATTAATTTTTCTTATGTATATTTTAAATAATCAACAAAACACCCATATAATAGGAATAAATAACAAAGTCAATGTTAAAGATACTTTATGTATTTTCTGATGTATTGAGATAAATAGTGTATCATGAGTCTTGTATTCTTGGTCTAGTTTTGAAACTCCTATTTCTTCTTAAGCTTCAGCACTGCTTGATTATACCACCTGACATTTCATACATAATTTTTTTTAATAAGTGGTTGACATTGCAAAGATAACTCTATATTTTATACTTCACACCTCCAAAGTACTATATTTAGAAGAAGGTACAAGATAGGTGAATGGAAACATATAAAAGGAACGAACACAATATAGCTTTTGCAATTAAAAGAATACAGTTCACACTTTACATTGCTGTCATTGGACATAGAGGTAATGGCTGACTCTTGAATAAAATCGATTGTTACCGCCCATTCCCCCAACCCAGGTTTCATTCTATCAGAACTTATCAAAGGGATTGTGAGATGCACAACACAACTTCCTAAAAGAGGAAACTCCTCAAGTACTGTAATACGTCTTCTTGTCAACTAATGAAAGGTATCCCACCCAATGTTAATTTTTTTCTTTTTCACTACCATCATCCCTCAATATTTCCTGACCTTAGTTTGAAAATGGAATACTTAACCATTTACTTAGAGTAGACTAGCAGTAGTCCGACACCTTAACTCAGTCGCTAGCATGTCTACCTACTGAGATAAGGGTCCCGGGTTTTATTCCCGGCATGGCCGAAAATTTATCATTGGCATATGAAGCTACGATAGGCCTAGCCAGCCGGTAGTGGAAAAATATAAGAATTGAATAAAAAAAATTGACCCTGACCATAGGCTGGAAACAGTAATGGATGTAAGCAGGTAATGAATCACTATTAGACAAATCAGTTTATGTGAGGTGGGGCAGCTTGAACCGTCACTAATAGAAGAAGTGAAATTACATTTACAAACCAAGTTAAATAAATAAAGATTGGAAGGTGCCAGTATAAGATAAATATACTAGTATAACACAGTAGTTTATTTAAATTTATAAAAGTTAATATAATTACATAAGGCTCAAATAGTTCTTAGACCAAAAAGTCCTTTGCTCATTTAATGAAATTAAATCACTTACCATAAATGTATACCTCCCAACTGGGAACTAGGAATGAACACAAAGTTGAGTCTAGTAACTCTTCAATTTAGTACTAAATCACATTCTGCTAGGAACGAGCGTCTACCTCAACAAGGTGGCAAAATAAATAGAAAGAAAACATTAATTTAAAGTTAGGCAACAAAATAAGAAATTTATCTAGCCTTGCGAGTCTTATGACTACCAGATAAATATTGCTATTGAGAGGTTAAAGTTATCTACCAGATAAAAGTTATCAGCCACTTTAATGTCTTACACTTCTTATGAACTGAATTTATCTGCCAGATCTGTAGGATAAATATATTTTTATTCAAAACACGCAAGGTTGGTACTGTTTTTAATGGCGTGCGCATGCGTATAAGCCCTGCTGATAGCACTACAACCTAGCAAGTGGTGACAACGCTCAACATTTGTTAAATAATGGCGGCTAAACGAGTGTGAGGAAACAGATGGCGTCACGTGGGTGCATAAGCTAAGATGTTTTGCAAGTACTAAGTTCGGTGTATGACCAAATGTGGACAATAGTTGGGTACAACGTTTACAAAATCTAATTTATTGTACTCACATTTTGATAATTTGTTCTTATATAAATATAACTTTACACATAGTTTGCCAGTTTATATAAAAGTGTGAATTAAATGTTCTAACAGTATATAGTTAGCCTGTGCTTACTAAACACGTGAACCAAGATTTTAACCTAAAAACAGATTCTGATAGGCGAAACTTCATTAAAAACAACGCGTCACTATGACAACAACCATTTTAACTTTCAGATAAAATTTATCAGGTACTTAAACTTCCCAATAAAAATGTGATGGGTAAATACATTTTATCTGGCAGATAAATGCTATATGGCAGTCATAAGATACAATTCTAGGTTATCCACCAGATATAAATATTTATTTACCAGATTAATATTTATTTAGGAGTCATAAGACCGGCTTTTGGACTTGAAAAGCATATACATTAATTATAGTTAAATAATAGTAAACAATATCAAATTCTAGTAAGTCCTAATTTAAAGAACTACTACGATGGTAATTAAATGAGCTAGCTAGCAAGAGTTAACTCCATTGAGAGTTACGAAACACAAAGATTAATCTCCTAGAGGAGGAACTATCATTTTACAAATATTAAATGGTGAGCTACCAGGAATCTAGGCTGTAAAGATACAATGGCCCATATATTCCTAATTAGTTGTGGACCGTAAAAAGGTACACTAAAAATAAATAATAGTGACTACTCTCTGTCACGGACCTTATTAGGTCATAGAACAAAGCATTATATAACCTGATTTCCACCATTAAGTGATCCTAAATATGGCCATACAATTTAGGGAGTCATGATTATTCCCTAGTATATAAAAATATGTCTTAAGGACTTAGAAAAAGAAGTCCGAAACACTGACATAGTAAATAATGTCGTATAGACCAAGATACGTAGAGCATTAAGCCCATCATTCAAAATTATGCCTTATGGGCATATAAAAACATGCCAAACCCACTGAAATTTAATACCATATCACATGAACTTAGAAAACGAGTAAGAACCCTTACTATGAAAACAATGCCTAGTGGGCATAGAAAAACAAATCAGACATTATGACAAACATAATAATGTAATATGAACATAGTTAAAGAGGAAGAACTCTAAACATCATAACTATGCCTTATGGGCATAGAAAAACAAGTAAAATATTCTGACACAAAAAAAACCTATGTGTATGGACATAGTTAAAAAAAAGAGGACTACGACTTTAACATAGATTCTAACTTTCAAATACTCATAGTCTCACACAAGGCTTCTGTCTCGAGGTGGAGAGACCGACGCCTCACACACAATAGTTATCATTCTCTTGTTTGCTGATGTAGATTAATGTTGAAATAGTTCCTCCGTCGAATTGATTAAATAGAATACAAAATGTGAAGCGAGGAGTAAGGGTTACATACACACAGAACTGACGTTTAATGGGAGTGTTTTCACCCGGACATAAAAGTGGGGGAGGTAAGCTGCGGAATTGCGCCGAATGACAACTAGCGCTAGAAGAATGCATGGTGAACAGAGAAAAATAGCTCTGTCATTTCATCGAAGTGGGGCTTACTGGTGCATTGTTGGTATGCTGATGGTCCTGAGATAGTCAGCTGGGGCAGTTTTCCTGAAGTTAGGGCGTTTCCCGTTGACCTGAATTCTCCAAGAGTTAATATCTGCCACACATTATTAGAATATATTAGTTCTTGTATTCATCGAATTAAACATATTTTAGGTATTTTGAGTGTAAGGGTTAAACAGCATGTTTAACACACTGCAGTAAGACTAGCAGCAAGATCTCATTCCAATTCTCTCCTAGCAACAACACACAGGACAAAGCTGTCTTCCAATCAGCTTAAAATAAATCACCAGTAGCTTGGCCTATTAAAGTGCAGTTAAAAATACCAGCGCAGTAAGTCAAATTCAAATGTTAATCACCCATTAACAGATGGTATCATCAACCATTGATCAATTGGGTAATCAGTCCATTTCCAGCCCTAGTAATTTAGATTTAATATTTTTTTGTTTCAAAGGTTCATTGTTGTCAAATTTCAATTTTTATAAGCGGATTCAAAACACTAACAAATATTTGAATTATAATTCAAGTTTTGCACATCCCTAATGTACTATAGGATATATGTGCTAAATTGCCACATTACAATTTTATAAATTTTTATTTCAATATATTATAGGGGAAGCTATGATTAATAACAATAATAATAATTCATATAATATATTAAGATTTATTCTTTTAATCACATAAGAATCACAACCACATATTTTAATACACTGTATTTCAGTGTCTCTAAACCAGTGATAGCACAGTGTGTATGGTGAGAGAGGTGTATTAATATCAATGTTATAGGTGCTACAGAGACAGCTCTGAGCTTTCCACAGCATTGGGTCTTCTATATATGAAGACCGGCCAGTTTCAGTCGGCTTTTGAGCAGCTTGGCTCAGCCCTGGCTCATGACAATAATTGTCCAAGAGCACTGCTGGCAGCTGCCACAATGATGCAGGTACATATAATTATTATTATTATTATTATTATGGTTTAGAGGCCCACCGACACATCGAGGTCATTAGGGCCTTACATATAATTCATTCACGACCTAAGTTTACCTGGATGACAGCTCAAAATGTTACTAGAAATAATCCCTAATATATCACGACGCCAACAGCTGACATTTATCACTTTGGATGACTGTATTGAAAACAGATGGTAATATATTGTGATAGCTAACCACAGTAATTTAGGCCAATATTATTTATATACTTATTTGAGGACGGACCCAAAGTTTATTTATTGTTTTATTCCACTTAAAAATATTCACACCACTTTCACAAAAACTTCTAATGAACATATCTTCAAAATGGCGACTGACGAATTTAAACCATATGGTTGAACATGATGGTAAACAAGTTGTTTACAATGCTGCAAATACGCAGTTGATGAAAATATTTTATTCAGTTAAATATTTCAAAATAAGATGAAATAATCATAAAATCATTTATGTATGTAAAAAAATTGACAAGAATTTTCTCTTTTCCAAGTAAATACGATGCCTGGATTAAAAGGTATTGATTTGTGCACTATATTACACAAAATCAATAACATTCCAAAATGAAGAATAAGTACATTTAATAATGTTTAAAATATTGTTTCGAGTTTGATAAAAAGGAATTATTTAAAAAAATGAAATAGTATGTGAAAACTTAAGTTTACTTTATTTTAAATGTAATATATAACTGGTAATTAAAGATCTTTACATTTATAAAAAAAACATGATCTTTTACAAGTGTTGGCAACCCAAAACCTAAACATATGATTTTCGAACTCTCATCCAGGTAAAAACCTATCATGAACGGACTTTATATAACAGCTGCTGTTATATGGATCATATTGTTCACTTCCCCCATTACTCAACATAGCACAATATGAAACCTCACTTCTTTAATTATAACATCCCAAGCAAAATATCAATACTGCAAGTTAGCCTACCACCATTTTCAATAACTTATTTAATTTTTCAACGTCATCTCCCAAACTCATTCATATAATTGTCAGTTTAATAAATCATTCAATAAAGATAATAAACAATATGATCCAGATATAATTATTCTGAAAATTGAAAAATGACACCTGGACACGGGAATCGAACCCGGGACCTTCGGCTTAGTACGCCAATGCTCTTACCATTGAGGTGAGGTGAGGTGTTATCCTCACTAAAATGCATTAACAATAATTTAGGCTATTTGTTTCATTAATATATGCAATCCTGTACAATTATATATATAATTGTCTAATGGCCGCAAAATGCCAACTACCGAGTCGCAAATAGCTGCGTTGTCTGATGGCTGTGATCTTAGATAATAACATGTTTATAAGCTGACGACTTCCGCACGTCCATCTTAGACTCTGCCTTATCCATGGGCACGGGACGAATCCTGGATAGCTCAGTGGTAAGAGCATTGGCGTACTAAGCCGAAGGTCCCAGGTTCGATTCCCGTGTCTAGGTGTTATTTTTCAATTTTCAGAATATGATATCTTAGAGGGGTTATCCTCACTAAAAGGCATTAACAATAGTTTCAGCTATTTGTTTCATTAATATGATCCAGGATCAACAGAAGAAACTTTCTTTACTTTACATAGCAAAGCACTAGCCACTTCCCCCCCATTCCTCCACTCATTGAGCAACCACTACTAATATGAAACAAACCCTCCCTCACCTCACTTTTTGGCCTACCTACCCCCTCTCATCTCAAACCGGCTTTACCTAGACCAAATGTGCGTCCTCCGATACATGCAATAGAACATAACCACACCAACCAAGTTATGAACCTGTTTGACCAATCACTTATTCCAACTGAAATAGAGAGGTTTTCACCATCATTCACCTTTGATCACTTCCCTCTGGTGGAGGATGTCACTACCTATGCCAGGAACCTGAGGCTAAAATACTTCTTTTAGAATAACCAGTTCATCCAAGATCAGGACAAGATGGAAAATCCAGCACTGAAGAATTTCATGCCACCCTTCATCTGGGACCCTCCTCCATAACCCTCGGACCACCCACTAGAACATTACATTGCTTAGCCTTGCAAAGCAAATACAACTCCCTATCTAAAGTAAACATACTTGAATTAACATTTATAGCCTGAACAAGGATCTCCTAAGGATATACTCTTTACATCCTAACAAAATCAAACTACAATGATTAAATTAACATTTATGACCCAAGCAAGGGTTCTTTGAAATTGATACAAATAATAGTTACATGTAGCAATCTATCTGCGCTGTGGTGGAAAAACCACCCACTACACCATGACGGTACGAATAATAGAGGTTCCTGATGAGTGTGAAGAGTTTCTTCTCCAGGCGAGGTAAGACGAAGTGTACCATAAGGTTTGTTGGACATCCTAATCCATACAATCAAATTCGCTGACAAAAAAAGGAAGGGAAAATCACTCCTCCCGTCGCGAAGACATCTAGTAAGTTCTGGAAGGGAAAGGATCTGAGAACGGGCCAGCATGTTGAGCACAAGTGCGTGATCATCCTTTGTTGAGAAGACACGGACAATACACTCCATAAGAATACCTCATTACATGTGCTGAATTCGTCAAAGCTGGATGTTTGTTGTCAGTGTGATGATCTCTCATAGAAGATGTGGTGATTCAAAGGCAGTTTTAGAAGGTGCTTGGATAATATTTTAATAGTGACTTTAGTGAGAATGAATTATATCTTATTGTGATGGGTTGAATTCTTTTAGACTGCCACACTACCAAGAGTCAAAGCACAATTTTGAACAGGTAACTACTGAATCCAAGCAAATAAAAATCTAGAAAAAGGCAACAACAGTAGCCAAGAGATCATTTCTTTAGCCATGCTGCCATAGTTCATTTGATGTCTTACTCTTTCTGCCAAAGAAGGGAAGTAATGTACCTAAAAATTTCATAATTTTGTGTTTTGAATTGTGAACTTTGAGACCTACAGTTCTCTAGTAAGTAAGCCCTGCCCTTCAATCCTCTTTTCACTGTTTAGTTTAAAATAGCCATTTGCCACAATTTTTCCTTTGTGGGTTCATTATAATGTTATCCTCCCATTTGTGTCTAGGTCTTCCCAATGGTCTCTTTCCTTAGGGTTTGCCATTCAGTATTCTGATCAAGGGTCTAGATTCTCCCAATCACGTCGCATGTCCTGCCCACCTTAATCTACGAGACTTGATTATCCTAACAATGTATTGTGATGAGTACAGGTTATATAACTCATAATTATACAGGGCTATTAACAGGTCGATTTTTCAACTAAAAGTCACTTTTTATACAGCAAGTCACTAAAAGTAACTTTTTTTAGAAAGTGTAATTAAAAGTCAATTTTTATTTTATTCCCAGATTTTATTGTAATCTTTTTTTTACTGTAACGTTCCTATGAATCACATCTGAAGTTTAGAACAGGCTCCTGCTCTAATAACCCAGACTGTTGCAGAATTATGTTTTAAAAGTGTCTGTAACACAGTTGCCAGTCATTAGAGTTTCTGATATTTTTACAATTTTGAATTGTTTGATTTTCAAGAATCACAATTAGGAGAAACTTGATTTAGCTATAAAACATTAACATTTAAATCAAGGGGAGAATTCTTTTCTTTTTATCAAAAACCTTTGGATAGATAATTTTGTTGTTAATACTCTTCTGTAGCAACAATTAAGCATCCTAAAAAATACCCCATCCAGTTAAGCATACAAAAAGTAAGATAGATATTATGTCTTTATTTAGCCAACCAGCAAGGCTATGCCACCATTTGTAAGCTCATAACCTATGTTATCTAAGTGTTCATATTTTTTTGTTTTTGTTTTAAAGTGTTTACAGTAGAGAAATATATTTTTTTTCTATTATAAGAAATCCATTTTGACAGTTAAAGTCAGCTACAGCAAATTCTTCGGCTTTGATTCTACCAGCCATGATTTATTCAAGAAAAACTATGTATTATTCATAAATTACAAACGTTGTCTCAAACCCCCCTCCCCTCTTTAAAAAAACTATTATACATATTTATATTTGATATATATAATTTCTAATTTATAAAGGAAATAAACACCTACAAATTCTTGAACATACGAAGAAAAAAAGTCACTATTTGTCACCTTTTTTAATTTTTGCTCACTATTTCAACTATTTTTGGTCATGACTTGTTATGAGCTCTGAATTATGTAACCTCCTCCTATACTCAGTATCCTCGTTACTTTTTATACCAAATATCTTCCTAAGCACCTTGTTTTAGAACATCCTAAATTTGTTTTCATCATTTAAGATAAGACCATGTTTCACACCCGCAGAGAACAATCGTTAAAATTATTGTTTTATATATTCTGAGTTTTACATTCCTTGACAGCAGGTGAGATGTCAACAACGTACTGAGTAATAGCATACATTTTTGTTGGGCAGAGTAGTGATCGAAATACACAATATGTATAAACTATTGCTAACACAATTTATTGCACGACCGGTACAGCGCTTGACTGGAGCATGACTAACGGTTTATTATTTTAAATAACCTTTTAAGACTAAATTCATGAGACATCTGTCGGCGTTATAGTGAACTACAAATGTAAACAAACATGAACGTTTTGACGGTAATAATTGAACTCCAACAATTTTACGTATATTATTTTCCTGATTTCCAATCTAATATTGTTATTGCTGTTAAAAATTATAAGGTAAGTAGTGGCTACATCAGTTATCTGATAATAACAGCTGTTAAATGTACATTAATGGTTATATGTCCCTAGAGGATCATTGTCCAGTTATGATTGTTCTTATGTTCCTACAGGCTCATAAAGACATAGATGTGGCCCTGTCCAAGTATAAGATAGTGGCTCAGTGCTTGCCAGAATCCAGTGCTCTCTGGAACAATATGGGCATGTGTTTCTTCAACAAGAAAAAATATGTTGCGGTGAGCCGACTTACTGTAATACTTATACTCTTATAGGCACAACATTTTGGACCATATTTCTGAATATTCTCTTTAGGTTTTTTGTGGATGAACATTAAATGCATGTGCTGTATTTACTGACATTACAGGTGGCTACATACCCTGATACAGGAAAATTTAAACATAGTGAGTGACATGTCAATTATTTTAGCATCGCATCTTAATCATTATATACTAATTACAATAATGGTTTAGGGATTAGGACGGTTGAATTTAGAGGAAGTGTACCCACATTGCTTGTAGCGAGAATGGACATTTAAAAATAACCCACCTCAGTACACCCAACTCGGATCCGAACTCCAATCTCCCTGTCATCAACAGTCTAGTCTAACATAATAGTGACGCTTCATTTGGTCACAAAAGCAGGTAACATGTCAATTAATAAATTATACCTTTGTGGCATCTTGAACTTCTGGAAAATGGATGTTTCTGAAACTCCCTCAGGGAAAATAATATCTTGTAAATCAGAAAAAAATTAATATTCAGTGAAATCTCTTAACATCGAACACTTTCCAAAATGAAAAAAGTCTGCTACTAAAAAGTGTCTGTTATTTGGGGGAAAAAAATGATAGTGCTTGAACACAGTTATGACCCTATGTATGGTGGATATTAGCTACAACAATCAAATTATTACAGTGCTGTATTGTATACCAGATAATTATGACAAGTGAATAAATATTGAATGTTAACAGTAGGCCTTGTGTACTGTATGCCTGCATGTGTGCACAAGCACAGATTAAATTGAAGAAGCTGAAGGCTCGAAAGGTGAGGGAAGTATGACCTTAAAGTACCTTAGTTATTACTATTTAGGCTCCAACTTCATGTAAGACAATGCATTCCTGACATACTGTATATCGACTGGTGTTTTTCAATTTTGATCCTTTGTCTAGATATTTCTATGCATAAAAATGTGTCTTTGGATGTGTAGGTAGGCAAGGGTTTTGTTTAACGTGAATTTAAATTGTTTGGATAAAACACTAAAAAAAAACACAAACACATTTTTAAAGGCACTGTTACAAACAGCTTCTTTAGGGTGAGAAAGTCAGTCTACTTAATAACCTGAAGAAGCTGTTTGTGATTTGTGACAGTGAAAGTTGGTCCTTAAAAATGTGTTTGTGTTTTTTTAGTGTTTTATCTTAACATTATCTATTACAGTATCACTAAATTAGGTGTGCTGGCTATTCAGACTGTACACATTGTTTTAATTCCAAATCCCCTTTATTATTTCTTTTAACAATTTAATTATGAGTCTTGAGAGGGAGATTGAAGAGAAAATGTAGGTAAAAAAACAAACAACAACAACAACATAGTAGATGTGAATAGGCATGTAAATGTACAGTTGAAATTTGAATTAAAAGTTTAGCTAGGACCCAGTTTTTGGGGTACAATTTATTTTATAAAAGTATTTAATTCTGACAAATTTTTCTAGGCTGTGTCATTTTGTGAGTCCCAACTATATACTAAGTATGAATAGCAACAAAGTATATTTATATTTTAAAGTTTGTCTCTAGATCTGTTTGTTGAATGCAGGCCATCAGCTGCCTTAAAAGGGCTAACTACTTGTCTCCATTTGACTACAACACCCTGTTCAACTTGGGTGTGGTTCACCTTCATACTCAGCAACACGCCTCTGCATTTCACTTCTTGTCAGCAGCCATCAACTTCCGACCTAACTCTGCTGCGGCCTTCCACATGTTGGCATGTCAGTGCATATTAGTTGCTTTAATTTACATTAATGGGTCATGCCATGGATCTAACCACTTGTGACTCATCATATTTTACCTGACAATTCCAACAATTTCTGGATTTAATTTGGTGTATTCATATGCTACTGTAAGATAAAATATAGGTAACAGTTGACCTCAGTGATCTTGGGGTAAGAAGCTCACCTCAGGACCCGATGGTTGTGGGTTCGAACCCAACTAAGGTCGATCGATTTTCTTAATAATATTTAGCACCGCGTCTTACTACCCGTTCGGGTTATATGCTTTAAGTACTAATTACTCTAATGGATTAGGACTTGGGAAGGTTAAATTAGAGGAAGTGAACCCGCATTTGCGTGGAGGGAGAGTGGAAAACCATTTAGGAAAAACTACCCCCAGTTCACCTGATCGAGATTCGAACCTCGATCTCCCCGTCCTCAGCAGTCGAGCTTCAACACGACAAGCGCGTTAGCCAACTACGCCACCGAGGCAGGTGGATTTTTCTTAAGTGATAAAAATCTTTAATACAACTTGCTTTGGGGGGCAATTAAAATATTGGGTCCCATGTACATTGTGGCATGTAAAAGAACCCTGGAAAATACCTATGTGAAAAATATCTTTCCTGGCAAAATTGATAGGCCCTTTTGCTCTCGCTCATAGAAATTCTTGTATGCTGATATAATCAATCGATTCAGAAAGTGCACATTCAATACCTCAAATAAATCAGTAACAAATGGGGCAATGTTCCAACAGAATCTTTTGTAATCCTATCTAGTACAAGTGGAGATAATATCTACACTATTTAAAAGCAAAACCAGGCCTCAAGTTAATTTAACACAATATTTAAGTTTATAAAAATAGCAATTTAATGAAGTATGCCATTCCCACAGAGAAAGCTTTAAGGAACTAGCCCTAAAAGTAAAAGATATGACTTACTGATTCAGGGATATTTTTTTCAAAATTTAAAATATATTCATGCAAACCAAAATTTGATGAATAAAATAACAAAATTTAATAACTTTACTATAAAATTCTATGATAATTAAATATCAGGAAAGGAACCTTGACCCTTTAAATAAACAACAAGTAGTTATTTCCCTGTTTAGATCCTGCAAGCAGCATTATATTGTTTTTGTAGTATGTCTCAAGAATATGGAGGACCCTGAGAATGCAATTCAAGCATTTGATCAAGCAGGCCAGCTAGACCCAAGTGAACCAACTGTGGCGCTCAACTACGCTGTGTTTCTGAACTCTAAAGGAGACAAGGACAAAGCGATAGAGCAGCTAAGAAAGTTCCAGAAACTTGCTGAAGGCAACACAGCATTAGACAGTCAGGTGAGATTTACTACATTACTCTACATGGTGTAACACTTTCTTAAAAAATACACCTTGTGAATTAAAATTGGGTTTAATCCACTATTTTACGAATTTGAATCTTAATATTGGAAAAAATTATAAATATGGGAGGAAATATAAATATAATAAAATAAGCGAAAATGCAAATAGTAGCTAAATATTAACATTCTTATAATCCATTTGCTCTAACATTCACACATTCAATTAAGTGTTAAAAATACCGATCTAGGGTCTGGTTGTTAAATTCATCCTATAGTAATTATAGTTGGTTCTGAACTACCAATAAGCAATAATAGAGCTCTAAAACAAATTTCACTGAAAAAAAAACTTCAAGAAATTGCGTTTTGAATCTGAAATTTTCTTGAATCCTCAAATATCCTTAAGGATCCAAGGGACACATTCTTAATATGAACATATATAACTGGTGAACCAAATGTTTCTATTTTTTAATTTTGTCGAACAGTTGTTGGAGATGGCGAGTGAGCTGTGTGTGAAACTGTCATTGTCTGACATCACTAATATAAATGATGCACATAACGCTGAGCAACTTGATGAGAATCCAGGTGACCTAGAGCAGGACTTGGTGTGAGACTATACTGCTGAAAACTCACTCAATTTACACTCCTGGACTGCTCAGGAAAGCTGAGCGTGGATGAGCTCGGACAAGAGTTGTTGGCCACGGTTATTGAAAGAGGACACCCTCACACGTTGTAGCTAACTTAACAGTGCCGATATTAGCACCTAGTATCTGTGATCCCTTTTAACACATGCACCAATAAGAGATCCCTGTTAACACATGCACTAATAAGAGATCCCTGTTAACACATGCACCAATAAGAGATCCCTGATAACACATGCACCAATAAGATTCTTCATTGACTTTATTCTTGAATGTTATTAATTTTATTGAATCTATGTTATACACCAAATGTAAATAAAGAATATTTTTAACTAGATGTTGTAACTTATCTAGAAATAATGTAATTATTTTATAAATTCAAACCGGCATCTTTGGGCGGGGAGTTAAATTGCTTCCACCTTACCTTGAACTGGTATACTTCTCTAAATTTCTATTTTCCACATCCCAATCCCATTTGTATAGTTTAATGTGGACACTCCAGATTAGTAGCAAGATGTGGTGCATAATATTTATATATAGATCTGTACAGGAACTACATTGTGACTTTTAAAAAAATTTTCTGGTGGGACATAATTTTCCATGGGAACGAGTAAGTTTTTAAAAATAATGTTCCAATTTAGGCTTGTGGCAATTTGATTAGAGAGGATTAAAATTGTATAGGTTCAACTAAAGTTTATAATAATGAGAAGACCCAATGGCTAAATGATTTTTTTGATAATAAAATAATACAGTGGAAAAAGAAAGAAATGCAATAGTTACAAAAAACAGTGCAAAAGGAAAGAGTTAAGAAATAAGTCAGGGAAGTTTAATATACACCAAATCTATAATAGTTACAAAGCATAGTTGCATGAATTTTTATAGCTTCTTACATAATAAAACAACATAGTTGAATAAAAATTTACCATAATTTTGTCCATAAAAATACCCAAAATCTTTTTACTAGATACCTATTATGTTTGTTACTAAACCTTTCACAAAATGCTGTTATAATCGAATAATATTAGTAAATTTGTTACACCCTCTCTACGACTAGTTATTACCCCGACCATAATAAGGTAATAAAAGGAGAGGATATAAACTAACATACATAAAAATGGAAATTGTAAAAATGTGTAAATTCAACAAAGAGTAGTTTTATTCAATTAATGACAAGAGCGCAGATGACAATAAATGGTCTCATTTTATCATAATGAGTTCTGTTGGAAATCATACTCGAAGTAAACAACTTTACAAATTTAAGTTGTGCAAGTATTTAAACAAAAGGAAACATGATATCCATCACAAAATTGATAGACCAGTCTATATGAGACAATACTACAGGGTAATTATTTATATGTGATACAAAAATTATAAGGGCCTAATGGGCACCTTGATATGGTTCCAAAGGTTTCGTAATGCACAGAAAACGATATCTAATATATAAAGAAAATTAAATGTTGACGACTACATTACAGAGTTTACATAAACGTGAGAGTTTGACTACCAGACATAAGCAAAACTCCCACGGGACTACTCGATCTGACAGAGAATATGGGACACACAGTTCCCAAAATAAACAAACAAAACTGAGCTGTTCAAAAGGAACTTACGTTACAAAGTTATCCTAATTCAAGTTTCAAAAAAGTTACATCACGTTACGTTAATTCGAACCATATATTCAAATACGAAAAGTTACTTTAAAAAAAAACGGGAATACTCTACAATTCCAAACAAATAAATATAAACCTGTCAACTTCTAATTATTACGTAACTGAAAATATTTACGAGAATAAGTACAATAGTAAACGACCAGCGCCCGAGCGGCGACATTTATAAGATATAGTATTTTAAATTTAAATAGACGATCAAATAATGAATGTAATAAATTTTGAAACAGAATATTTTTTATGTTTGAAGATTATAAAAAAAAGTTAGAGTCCATAACTCCACTCGTCTAAGCGACGAATTTGATACATTTACAAGTCCTTCTCCTAGCCATTGCCCAGCTCCATGACAATGATCTGTCGTTGATCGTCGATCGTAGAATAGTCAGTCTTTACATACTTGCATAGCCATTATATAGGGATTTCATTGTTATTATGGGGATACACAAACACACGCGGTGACGTCACGATGCCTGCAAAAAGCCATGTGGATGTCGATGAAAGTTGTTCTTGCTCCATTGGAATATTAGTGAATATCTCCAATCATACGATGTTTCGAAGGAAGTTCCTCTAGTATCCGCCAGAGGTCGGAAACATAGTTGTCTTCTATTCGAAGTAGATAGTCCATGGCTCATTACACGCTAGTACAGTTGAAGTGCCGGGACGCGTTTGTAGATACACCGGCTTTTCCTGCTCCATTCGCCGGTCTTGGTTTACCGTGAGTCGTCCAGCCTAGCAGGTTTCTAAAGACAGCATATTCAAATGGTAAGTACGTGGATATAATATATTTTACATTGGTTTGGATTGAGTAGTGAAACATATTGTCCAGCATGGTTATATTATGTCTTCTTAGCCTACAAGAACTACAACAGCGAACAATACTATTGTAGGGATCCTAAGTTTAATTGATTTTATTGGGGCGGGTAGTATGAATTGAAGCGATGCATCCATTAACGTTCGTAGTGGGCGTGGTCCCATTGGAACATTATACATCGTAATGTTACAAACTCACTGTCTATGCTGGCACAATATTAAAGCAAATTGATGCCATTGTAAATAATAAGATTAACATAATAGATGTGCATTTCATGCATTACACAGTATTTAAAAGCCTTCTTTGTAAGTATTTTGCAGTAAAATTATGTTTTCATGGATTACATATATTCAAAAATAAATATTACCATCAAATTGTACTTAGAGTAGTAACGTTATTTAATGGTGCTCATTTATTTTGACTATGAAATAGCTTAGGGGGAGAGGGGGTACCCAAAAAGTTGTTGAGAGAACAATTCTACTGTCTCAATGCACACACTAAAGCAAAGTGTGAGACGCTGGGGTCAGCCAGGGGCCATCTTCAAGACTACCTGGCTATGAGGATAAAACATCGTAATACTTGGACTTCATGTACTAGTAGTATTTATTTAAAATAATTTAAGGGGGTAAAAAACAGTGGTATTACATTTACGTCCCCTTGATTTGAGAAGTCATTGTAATATTATTGTTTTCATAATATTTTGTATGATAGTGACAAAACCTAGTGGGAGTTAATGAGATAGTGGTGAGGTGTTTGGTGTAGAGTCTGAATGAAGTTCTGGAGAAGATGAAAGTTGAAGAAAATGTTGAAGTTCAAGGTGATTGTGACATCAACATACCACGGCCTCTCCCTAATTCCTTGATTGGAAGCTTAATAAGCTCATTGCGACATTCAACGAGAATCACACCTTTAAAATTGGCAGGATACAACCTTGAATATTCCTACAGTGATTTGACTAGGTAGTTGTAAAATACAAGGCCTGGAAGTTGATTCCTTTTAAAACCCCAAAAATGCACTTAAAAATAGAGTATTAATGCTGTCCCCTTAAAACCCCGACTTTTTACTCTAAAAAAATATAAAAATGATCTTAAAATTAATAATACATTTAAAATCTATTTATTAATATTCTGGCCTGATTATGGTAATGTGGGAATCCTGCAAAAGGAGAACTAAATTAATAAATATTGTATAACCAATCTGCCCGCTAAAAATAATAAAATAAGGAGAACATTTGTGTGCATATGAGAATGATACAGAGATGAAAGAACATCTTAGATTTACCTTATTTTGCATCTTCAGATTATCACATGTGAATGATCGGCCAAGAGGTTTTTGTACCTGTAGAAGCTGCGCTTTACATCCACGGATGTTATTGGAGCATACTTGAAGTATGAAATGTCACCCGGCGATATATCATCTTCAATTTATTTTAAAGAATCACTTTTACCGGTGATTACGTCAGCAATTTTACACACTGTTTTGAATCCTGAATTTTTTATCAACCCATTCTGAAGTTTTGCAAACATTGCTTCTCTAATTTCGCCTGAAGGTTTCTTGAGGTTATCCTGTAGTTTTGTGATAAGAGCAGTAGCGTCAGACAATGACACATCTTTCTTTCCTAAGTTTGTTATGGTTACAGTCAAAATACTGAAATTAGCCTTGATATACGCCAAGTTTCCCTCAAATTTTGCGATTTGAGAGCATATCTTGTGTAATTTTGATAGATATGGCCTCTTCACTGTCAAATCTGTTCACAACTGTTTTTGAAACATGAATATGGTCACAATAATAGAAACACTAATAAAGCCATATGCATAAGGCATTAACGAGCTAAGTTTACCTGAATGACAGCTCAAAATGTTACTAGAAGTAATCCCTAATATATCACTATGCCAACAGCTGACATCTATCACTTTGGATGACTGTAATGAAAACAGATGGTAGTATATTAATGTGCTAGTTAACCACAGTAATTTAGGCCAATATTATTTATATATTTATTTGAGGTCGGACACAAAGTTCATCTATAGTTTTATTCCCCTTAAAAAAATATTAACACTTTCACAAGAACTTCTAATGAACATAGCCTCAAAATGGTGACTGACGAATTTTAAACCATATGATTGAACATAATGGTAAACAAGTTTTTTACAATGATGAGGACACACAGTTGATGAAAATACTTTATTCAGTTAAATATTTCAAAATATGATAAAATAATTATAAAATCATTTATTGTATGTAAAAAAATTGACAACAATTTTCTCTTTTCCAAGTAAATATGATGCCTGTATTAAAAGGTATTGATGTATGCACTATAATACACAAAATCAGTAATGTTCCAAAACGAAAAGTAAGTACTTTAAATTATGTTTAAAATATTGTTTCGAGTTGGACAGAAAGAAATTATTTAAAAAAATGAAATAGTATGAGAAAACATAAGTTTACATTATTTTAAATGTAATATATAACAGGTAATTAAAGATCTTTATATTTATAACAAAACTGTGATCTTTTACAAGTGTTGGCAACCCAAAACCTAAACATATGATTTTCGAACTGTCATCCAGGTAAAAACCTATTGTGAATGGAATATACATCCGGTGCCACCATCTTGAAATCAAGTACTCTAGATGGTGCTTTCAAGAATACTTTTTTAACATTTGGAAATGTTGACCGACTAGTGTCAAAGTTCTTTCTCACCTCTTCAGCAACTCGGTGAACTTCATGAGTGACACATGTTACGAGGATCATTTTAGAATATAATGCTTTAATTATAGTTGCTGCTTTGACCATATATAGTGCAGCATCACTTACAAAAAGAATAACATCGTGCTTAATACTGTCAGATCAAAGCAGAAATGTGGATTTAAAAAACAACTTGCTAATTATGGAGTTTGGGCTTTATCCAAGATTTATGTATTCAAGAGAAATGTTTGAACAACAGTATTCAAGAGTTCCAATAACTATGTTACTTACATAGCGGCCTTATACATCTATTGTCTTACAAATTAATACCCAGATTTTTTTCCCGCACCAACTGCTTCGTATTTTATCTAGAGTTGTCTCATAGCACAAGCTCACACGGCTTTTACGCAGAGTAGATTCATCTGGTATAGAATTATTCATGTCTCTTTCTAAAAACTCATGAAATTGAGGATGATTTACTTTTTTGAGTGGAATATTAGCTGTCAGCAATACTTTGCATAATTCTTGATTAAAAGGAGATGATTTGGTTTTAGATTTTGAAGCCCTTTGGGACAGCAATCTTTGAGTTAATTTTTTTGTTGCTGGCCATTCTAAAGCACTCTATTGCCCTTTGTGAGTTACTATTTTTATGTAATAATGATTCTAAAAATGATAGAAAATGCACGATAAGGGTAAAAACAGTAAAAAATGCCTTAATTTGTAAAAAAAAACCTAAAAGTGCAAAAATATGCACAATAAAAGTGATGTTTTCGATATCAGCATGTCATAAAATGTGTTTATATACAAGTTAGCATTGCGAATGATTCCACAGTAAAATGATGCAATGTCATCAATTCCCGGGCCCTGGTAAAATGAAAGCAAATAAAGTTTAGGGTACCTGTCTACTTAACGGAAGATTAGGTTTATTTAACTTTAGTAAATTAATGTTGTTAATGAACATTAAATATAAACATGATGTTCATTAGCTGTAACTGTTATAGTATTTTTTAATTTTTCCCCAGAAAATAGTTTCTCCTGCCCAAATTTTGGTATCATATAATTTTGCTAAATTTTCCCCATATTTCTGGATCACAGGCTTAATAATTAATATTTAGTGGTGTGCAAAGTCCACTTCTTTTCAACGCCAAGTAAACTCACAAAGCTTTTTATGCTTGAAAAAATATAAAGTTATTATTTATCTAACCATGCCTAAAATCATTTGGAAAGTGTTTTATTTCACAATTGTTTCTGTCTGATAAATCAAATGACTTATCACAACTTATATTTCAATTACTTCAAAATGTGTCCATAAGAATATTGATTTGAAATGCTTTTAACAGCTCAGAGTTGCAATAAATTGAGTATTTTAGCTGTCAATATTTTTATTAACAAAGTATCACGAATGCCAAAGCCATATTTTTTCTTAGGCAAAGTAGCTTATTTTCGTTTGAACCCAAGTCAAAGTTTCAAAGCTTTGCACACCTATCTCGATGTTAAAAATACAATTCTTACAAAAACTTATTTATTTACATATTTACTTTATTATATGTAGATTTGATTATGATTTAAAGAAAGCTATATTTTTATATTTAATGTTTCTGAAAAATAGAGCACTTTTTACAAATAATATGGTACTTTGATACAAAACTTCTATGACTAGGTAAGTCCACACTCAAAAGGAGAGCCAAGTTGAGCGGGGGTTGGGGTTTGAGGTTTGCTTTGTAAAATAATGTATTCTTCCTCAATGTCTATTTTAGTATTTATTGGAGTCTTAAAATTAATAAAACTACAACTCCAATCTTTACCTTAAACCACTGCATGAAGAAACCCCTAAAAATATTTTTTTTATTACAATCTTACTCAAAAGGCGGCAAATTTTTTTGAAATATTGTTGCTTCGTGGTACATCATGTTTAAACAAATTTGTAATCAGCTATACAAAAGCTGCATTAAGGTTGAAAGAGGTAGTGATAAATAAATTATAAAGTGTGACACCTCACTATTATAAATAAAAATTTATTTAGACACAAGCATTCACCAGTCACAGGTGATTGAAGGGAGGCACGAAAGAGAAATTTTGAGGGTCACTGTCATGGTCTGGTAGTAAAGTATTGTTCCTTGAAATGTTGCTAAGTGGCAGATTGAAGGACTGCTTCTGGGTGGCAATAGTTGTTTGTGTGTGTATAATTTTTCTTCCTCCCTTAATATTGTTACATCTATTAGTACTCTTCTTCCTCGCTTCACAAATAAATCACAATCAGTGGAATGCTTTGATTAAGGGAACAGGAATTTTAATTATTAAGAACAGTCTCCATTACGAATACTCATTATAGGTACATTCCCAAAAGAAAAGCTATGACTTCTTACTTTCTCTCTATCTTATAGGTAGAGAAAGTATGGTGATTGTCAAAAAAAATCGAACTCGAGATTATGATGAATCTTGATGTTTTATGACTCCCTGAATCCGAAAAAGTTGTTTTTGAATTTCCGTCTGTCTGTCTGTCTGTACTTCCAACTAGATCCTAAACTATTTTACCAATTGAGCTAAAACTTGATATTTAGGGTTTTCATAGGGTTGCCCCAAGGGATTTTTGGAATTGGAAATCTACTCCTAAAATTAAGGGTAGCTTAAAGCTTAATGAAGGGCAAAAGAGAAAAAGTCAATTTTCTCAAAATCGGCTCTAACGATTTTGATTACATTTTATTTATAAATATAAATAAATATTCCAAACAAAATGGCTACTCTCAATATTTCGGCAAAATGGCTTAAAGGGCTCTGGTCTGATGCGTAAATTAACATTTTTTTTTATAATATCTCCTAAACTATTTGAGATATGAAATTATTTAGCGTTAAAAATATGTATATATATTTATAATAGAAATATTTTATTCGAAACATATTTTTATAAAATCAATAACTTTCAATCTATACGCAATTATATATTTTTTTAAATTTTTGGACATTAAACTTTAAGTATTGCGAACGTAAAAAAAATCTAACCTGAAATGTTGATGGATGTCGGCGTCTCATGACTCCCCGCGCCACGAACCCTAATAAATAGTCTTTGCAATGCGTCTGTCTGTGTGTCTATTAAAACTTAAAATTAAAAGTAGTTTTATAAGGGGCGAAAATAGAAATAATTAGAGATGGGAAAAACAGTGATTTTACTATATCAGTGAATACAGTGACTGTGATTTTAAAATATAGGTGATTTATACCAGTGATTTTTCACTGTGACTTGTATTCACAGTAGAGATGGGGAAAACAGTGATTTTACGATATCAGTTAATAAAGTGATTGTGATTTTAAAATATCGGTGATTTATACCAGTGATTTTTCACTGTGACCTGTATTCACAGTGTTTTGATGGACCTATATTTTTCACTTTCCAACCACAGTCAAAGTTAGTATTTAGCTGCTGTCCGAGTAGGCGCGTACAATCGAGTATCGAGTATGGAGTATTTCTGAGTACTGGGTATTTACTCAAATAATCCCATGACATTCGGTTGTCGGTTGGAACTTGAAAGGAGAACTAATTACTTGGAAGTTTGGCGGCTTGCAA